>VZQC01015396.1:3745958-3798458 GCA_009823505.1 Rhizomys pruinosus | reverse complement strand
GACAGGATTTAGTCAACGGGAAATGAGGAAATTTTTGTTGGCCCATCCTCTCCACAGTTAGCTAGGACAGATAAGTATGAAATCCCAAGGTCCCTAAATGGGAAATCAAATGGGCAAATACATCCAACCCATGGTGAGTTGTCGAGGAAGAGCTATGGAAATAAAGGTGTGCTGTGTTGCCAGCTTGGCTACCTCAGCCTTGGCACTCTCTGTTTCTCCCACATATCCTCATGGGTCATCATGTATTGGTGTCTAAGCACTGACGATGACTTATTCCAAACTCAAACCTTCCTTGATAACAAAGGTTTGCTTTCTAACATGAAAATCAGATGCCTCAGAGATCATTTTCTCTACAATCTTTGAAAAACATATCTTTTTGCAAAGACAGTGAACTAAGGGTATATTCTAAACTGCCAAGCCAGATGCATTTTTTTCTTGATTCCCTGATGGGACTAAATTTCAAAGCAATTAGCTGTTTCATGTTTTTCACCTTTGATGGATGACGGTTGGTGCTCTTCTCCCCCTAAGGGTAAAAATAAGATTCAGAGAACTGAAAGGGAGTGATGAGGGACTTCTTTTGAATATACATAATACATACATATACATATACATATACATATACATATACATATACATATACATATACATATACATATACATATGTGTGTAAAATTTTTAGTATCTGCAGACTTTAGTGATTACAACAAGAAAAGTTGTATTGTTTTGTTGGTTAGTAACTGTCCTAGAGCAGCAATCCCAATAACTACAGTAAGAACAGGAACAGCATTTCAGAGTCTGACTATGTGCTGCAGCTCACATAAAGAGGAAGCCATGGCCGAAACAGAGATCTTGTGATTTTCTGCCCTGCAAGCTTCTCTCAGTAGGTTTTCTGTGCTTCATGCTCAGTGTCTCCTTGCTGAGTGGCATGTAGAATTTGTTTTCTGACACATAGTGGAGGTATGAGTGTTTACTCTGAACCAGACTTATGGAGTCTGGCATAGTGATTTGTAGAACATTGAAATGACTAGGACAAGCTTCCTTCCACAGTGATTCACCCATGCGCAGTAAGAATTGCCATCCTGTGGCTCCTTTGAAACCCTCCTCACTATCCTCTCACTGCTGCCGGTGACCTTTGACATGACACTTCTCCTTTGGTTTGGCATTGTCATGTTTCGCCTTTTCTTCACAGCACAAGGTAATGCTAATTCTTATGTGGAGACTTCCTAAATATATCCACCCAGAGGGGTCATGTGAGAAATAAGAATATAAGGATTTATTAAATTAATGGGAGTGAGGAGGGAAGTAATGAAAGGAGAGAGAGAGAGAGAGAGAGAGAGAGAGAGAGAGAGAGAGAGAGAGAAGGAGCCAGTTGTCCAGTTGTCACGGGGTGTTCTTTATAGCTTTCCCTCTTTAATCCCTTTTCATAGGTTAGTACATAATCAGTGACATTATTACCTTTCTAGCTTGTTTTGTCCTTATATGACCAGTGATTTCAGGAAAGGAAATTCTCTTCTTGATAACACTGCTTGATCAGTCTCAGTGTGCATGTGTGGGGTAAATCTCATCTAAACATTTCAATAGCCCCGTGTGCCTGGACTACTTCCATTGCTCCTTGATTTGTCAGACCTGTGGCAATATAAAGGGCCATTTAAGAGGCATGACAATTGCTGCTCTGCATTTCACAGGGATGAAACAACCCCATGAAGATGCTATGTAGGAAGGACAGTCAGTGGCACAGAGGGACGTCGCCCACCCCTAGCAGAGGACTGAGTCTCCATAGGCCGGCGCTGCATTTCAATCTTGTTGGTGCAGGAACAGTAAAAGTTACTAATGAGCACTAATTAGAGGTTAGTCCCTGTGGTTACTACTTAGTGTGTACAATTATTTACACTGTAGATGCCATGAAAATGTGACATAAAGGCTCCAATAAGAAATCTTACTTAATGAAGGACACCATTGGGGTCCTGTTTGTTTGGGAGCCATTCTTCCCAAAGCCATTCTCTCTTGTACCAAGGAGTGTGACAGCTGCATTAATGCCAGTCCAGGGCTGGACATAGGTGCATCGGCTGATGACTGACTTGATTTCAGGGATCCTTGATGAATCTTCCTTAGACCTTAGGAGGTGAGGATGCTCCCAGACCCTTCCTTCCCTCTTATTTTTACTAGGATCAGCTTTCCTTGTCCTGTTCAGTGATTTCTGCCATAGTTCCTTCCCTTATTAAATCTTTGCTTCTTCATATTGGAAGATATGTACTAACATGCACTGCTCAGTGATTTCTGCCATAGTTCCTTCCCTTATTAGATCTTTGCTTCTTCATATTGGGGAGCTGTACTAACATGCACTGCTCAGTGATTTCTGCCAGGGTTCCTTCCCTTATTAGATCTTTGCTTCTTCATATTGGGGGATCTGTACTAACAGGCACTGCTCAGTGATTTCTGCCAGGGTTCCTTGCCTTATTAAATCTTTGCTTCTTCGTATTGGAGGATCTGTACTATCAGGCACTGCTCAGTGATTTCTGCCATAGTTCCTTCCCTTATTAAATCTTTGCTTCTTCGTATTGGAGGATCTGTACTATCAGGCACTGCTCAGTGATTTCTGCCATGGTTCCTTCCCTTATTAAATCTTTGCTTCTTCATATTGGAGGATCTGTACTAACATGCACTGCTCAGTGATTTCTGCCATGGTTCCTTCCCTTATTAGATCTTTGCTTCTTCATATTGGGGGATCTGTACTAACATGCACTGCTCAGTGATTTCTGCCATGGTTCCTTCCCTTATTAGATCTTTGCTTCATATTGGGGGATCTGTACTAACATGCACTGTTCAGTGATTTCTGCCATGGTTCCTTCCCTTATTAGACCTTTGCTTCTTCATATTGGGGATCTGTATTAATATGCACTGCTCAGTGATTTCTGCCATGGTTCCTTACCTTATTAGATCTTTGTACTAATAGGCACTGCTGTGGTGACTCTGAGGTAAGTGGAACTCTCCACGTTTAGAGGAGGAAAAGCTAAGCCCTGAGAATTCCCTTGGGTCTCACAATCCATCACTGAAGAGTGGTCTGTGGATAAGACTTGGTCAGGACAGCTCTAACCTTGCAGTGTTAATGACTACTCTGTGTATTCTAACCAGACCTAGCAATGACTGGTGCTCCAAATATGAATATTAAAATATAAATGAGACAAAATGGAGTAGATATAGATGAAGAGAATATTTAAAAATTGGAAGCTGGGTGTGGTGGCACGTGCCTTTAATCCCAGAACTCAGGAGGCAGGGGCAGGTGGATTTCTGTGAGTTCAAGGCCAGATTGGTCTACAGAGCGAGCCCCAGGCCAGCTGAGACTAAAGGGAGACCCTGTCTCAAAAAAAAATACCCCTCAAAATTAGATGACATTTCAGATGAAAATTATCCAGAATTACCAATAAAGTATAGAAACAGAATGAAGTATTTCACATGCAGTTTCAGAAGCTGGAAAAGGAAAACAAAGACAGAATGGGAGCAAGGGAAGACTGCAAGAAAGAATGACTAAATGAGACTGTAGTAACTGTGGCTTAGGGAATGTAAGGTTAGCTAAGTAAGTTCCTGCAGAGGGAAAGCTCAGTGCATCTTTGTGAAGCCAGGATGATGGTGGTGTGAGTGATCAAAGCACATTGCATACATGAAATTGTAAGAGTATTACAAAATGAAATTTCACATCTATTTCATTTAATTCTCTAGCTATATATTCTTATTACAGATCTATCTTTAATTATGAGGATTTAAATATACTTTGGGAAATTCCTATTTCAATGTGTGGTATTTAATAAATTTTAGTATCCTTACAAAGTTCCACACCTCTCACTACTGATTCCAGAAAGAACCCTGTGCCCAATGGTGACTTCTCCATTCTCCCCTGCTGTTTATAAAATTTTCACAGCATTTTAATTGCAAATTTCCTTTTCATCCACTTTGGAAAAACCAACATATTTTCAAATACAAGTCATATATATGTATACTATTTGTGTTGAATTCAAGCTCAAGGAAATGGCAAATTAATGGTGGTTACAGTCATCAGTCTTTAATCCAGAAAGCTAATTTTACTCTTTCTACTTCAATTCAACTTTTATCAGTGCTTCAGGGATGAAAGAAGAAAAAAATCATTGATGATAATTACATAGAACAAAATATTTCCATGAAAATAAGAGAACTGCTCATAGTTCCCATTTTACTGTAGGTAAATTAATAACTAACATATTGGTGGTATTTGTAATTTGTTAGGGTCAAGATGATAGCAGTGGTTTGATGAACATTGGTAATAGTATGGTGAGGTCTGTTATAAAGCAGATCAGCTTGAAAAGTATAAAAGATATACTTACAATTGTCTTTTATGACCCACAAAGGAGAAGCCTCTGATAATGAAAGCAAGGTTATCAACAGGGGACAAAGAATTCAGAGAGACATTTCACCCAATCCTAATTTCTGTAGACATTCTGTGGTTGAGATAACACCACCCAGAATTCCTTGAATAAGACTGTAGGAGAGCTTGGACCTGCTTTGCTGGTAAGACATGGGGCAGTTAGGTTCCAGTTCCAAGCTGGTATTATTCTCCTGAAGGATTATCTGTTAAAGGTGAGGTCACTTTTCATCCAAGTACTTCTGTCTTTCATGTAATTCTGGAGTCCCTGAATGATACACAAAGTTCTTTGTTCATCATATTCTGTGGTCTTGGGGATTGAACCCAGGACCTTGTACATGGTAGGTGGACATCCTGCCATATCTCAGCACTATTCATTGTTTTTATTCTCCATTGTTGAACATGTAAAAAAGCATTTTGCCAATGCTGGTTAGGAGTATGCAAGAAAAGCAGGAAACATTTCAATAATGCTGGTTAGGAGTAACGCAAGGAAAGTAGGAAGCACAAAGAAGAAAAAGCTATTAAATAAAAATAAAATTACAACCTTAATAAAGGTCCCTGAGAGTATTCTGTTATTAATATATCAACCATCTGCTGAATGCTTAGTTTCAGAACCCCCAAGCAAATAAGAGAATACTGACCCCAAGTCCCAGAGAGTGTACAGGCATACACAGAAAACAGACAATAAATAGAAAATACTAGTGAATGTGAGATTTTATATTAGTATCCTAGATAAAATACTTTATTGAGAGACAAGGTAAATTTTCAGAAAAATAAAATCCTCCATGGAAGGTATGGAGCGTCAAGGGGTAAAGTAATGTTAAAATGTGGGACAGTGCCTACTAGGGCAAAGACAGAAAGAAGAGAAGCCAGCTCTTTAGGAAATCTGGAAGCAGCAGCATTCTTGTGTAGATTGATTTTGTGTATATTTGTGCTCTCTTCTTTCAGATAATTTTCAATTCCATGCGTTGCTTTGTGGCTTTTGGTGGCTTTTTCTGTCAATACTGACAACTTATAACATTGATGTCAAGATCAGCCCTTGACTTGCAGTCGGTGAAGGAGCAACCAAAGTGTCCTGTTCTTTTTGAGCCCACGGATAGCTCAAATATTGTATTTTTCTTCTGCTATGAGTCCGAGTTAAGGAATAATTCCTAAAGCCAGTTTGCAGAGTAGAATGACTCTAAGTAGATTCATGGGAAGCAACACAGGAAATAAACATTGTTTGAAGTCATTGAGAAAGTACTTGTTTATCCTCACAGCATAATTTTTAGAAAGCTTACTGAAGCAGTAATCAAAATTATAAACTTTGCACATTTCCAAGGTCCACGACCATTCTAATATAGCTATGCAAACTATAATCATCATCATGAGTTCTTAGACATCCACACATGTACAGTTTTTAAACTGTAATGCAGTTAAAACATTAACCAAATTTTCTGAGTTTATACACAAAGATCTCACTGTAATTTCACATCCATATACTTTTGCTAACATAGACCCTGCTGCATGTATGAAGGCCACACATTATTTGGGGAATGTATTATAAACATCACAAGCAATTATATTGATGTTGATTTCAAATAATTTCAGTTGGCTGTCTTGAATTCTAGTATGATTCTGACACTAGATATTTTTGGTTGATAACCAGGTAGCTACTCTGAGAAAACCAGCTAGGATATAATGTTTCATCTAGGGAAAATGGAACTGGATGAGTTAAAAGGGTTCATTATAACAGCTTCTATGGGTCTTCCAAGTTTATGGTCCACAAGAAGATAGGATCACATCATGAGGCTTTGTCCACAAAGGGGATTTCACCCTCCTGTGTGAATAGTTATTCACTAGAATATAACTAGAATTTTTTTTTCATATTTCTTAGTACAAACAACAGCAGTAGCAACATTTTCCTCATAAACAATTTGTTGTATATAAGGAAATATAAACCCACATTGTGTGTTCTCTAAGAAATCCTCATGCATCTTGTGAAGGTCTGATAAGAGATAGAGTCTGACTGAACCAAGACAGGAGAGGGCAAGTAGTTCATGTGGGATGTCATTGAGGCCATGCTGGGGGTCTCCATGACATCTAGAATATTGAGCACCTGCAGAAGGCCCCTCTGTTCTTTCTTACTGCTGAACAACTCAATTCAAATTTTAAGTGTACAACTTAGTAGTTCTTGGCAAATTCATAAAAACTATCAGTGTAATTTAATTTCTAACTCTAGAACATTTTTATCATTCAAAAATAAATCCTTCATCCTTAATGTTAAATCCTATTCTATCTTCCAGGCTTTGAAAATTGCTAATCTACTTTGTGTCACTAAAAATTTACAAATTCTGGACAAATTATATGAATGAAGTAATAAGATGTAAGCCTTTGTAGCTAGATTTTCACTCAATAACATGTTTTCATTTTTCTTCCACATTATTGCATTCATAATAACATCACTCACTTATGGATAAATAATATTCCATTTAGGTGAATTTATATTTCCTTTTTCATTCAATATTTAGCAGATATGAGTAGTAATATCAGAATTTCTGGATAGGTGTTCAGGTGGACATATACTTTAATTTTTTTTGAATTTTTATATGTATGCATGATAACTGAACCATCTGGCAATTTAAAGTTTAATATCTCAAGAATGTGCTAGGGGCTGGAGAGATGGCCTAGTGGTTAAGAGCACCGACTGCTCTTGCAGAGGACCCGGGTTCAATCCCCAGCACCCACATGGTGGCTGAGAACCGTCCATAACTCCAATTCCAGGAGAACTCCAGTTCCAAGGGAATCCGAAGCCCTCTTCTGACCTCCAGGGCTTTGCACGACACAGGTGCACAAACCTACATGCAGACAATACATTCATACACATAAATAAATAAGTAAAGTTAAAAGAAAGAATGTGCTAAATTGTTCTGCAAAGTGGCTGTGCACTTTCTCTTTCTTACAAGTAAAGTATGAGGCTCTATGTTCTTACATTCCTTACCAGCACTTGTTTCTGTTCATCTTTCTATGTTGATCATTCCAGTATGTGTGGAATTTCTATAATGATTAGAGATATTCTGTTTTTTTTTTTCCATGCTGAATAGCTACTTCTATGTCTTCAGGAGACCTTTATCCAGATTTTCAAATATGGTGAAGCAGGATAATTTGCCTTTGTATCATATTTAACTTATTGCATCATTCTTTGTTAGATGCATTGTAAGTTTTCAGCAAAATTTGGTGAAAGTATAGTGACTTCTCATAGAAGCTCATTTTCCACATGCTGTGGTTTCTCATTAGCAACTTTGTCCTCTGATGGCACCTTTGTTCCAACTGACACATGAGAGCCACTTAAATCTCCTATTTGTGTGAAACTTCTCTCTTGGATATTCCCAGTTTGTGTTTGGATGAATGCATGATAAAATGAGCCCACAGATAATTCTATTGAACTGAATACTTTCAGGGCCTTAAAATATCTTGAGAACTTGGCTTACCCTTTCCTCACTTTTCATAATTTCCTTTCAATTTCTTATCCTTCTCTTGTCTTGGTAGTTTCCATTTATTATGTATGAAGTGACCATCCCACCAAAGCAATTGATAGATTCAATGAAATTCCAATACAAACCCATGGCATTCTTCAAACTAGAAAATTCCGTCCTAAAATTCATATGGAATCACAAAAGAAACCAGATAGACAAAGCAATCCTGAGCACAGAGAGCAATGCTGGGGGATCATCATACCGGAGCTCAAACTAAATTACAGAGCAATAGTCACATAAGCAGCATGGTACTGGCACCAAACAGACAAATGAGTACATGTAATTTCAGCAAAGAACACACACTGGAGGAAAAACAGTATCTTCAACAAATGGTGCTGACAAAACTGGATCTCTTCCTGTTGAAGAATGAAATTAGACCCTTATCTTTAAGCCTGTCAAAAGTCAACTCTGAATTGATTAAAGACCACTTAAAAGAGCAATCCAAAAAATTTTGGATTTTGTGGTTTGTTTTCATTGTTCTTCTGGCTTATATTTTATTTAATTTCACTTTTCATTTTATTACTTCCATTTTGGGTTGATCTGGGTTCACATCATGTTTCCTTTACTAATTTTATAAGATGTATCCCAAGCTATTTCATTTATGTATTAACATATGGCCCCCAATTTCATGTATTAAAATTCCAGTGGTGTTTGTGGCTGGAGAGATGACTCTGTAGTTGAGAGTACTGACTGCTTGCTCTTCTAGGGAACCTGTGTTCCCTTTCCAGCACCCACGTGGCAGCTAACAATGATTGGTAACTTGAGTTATAGGGTACTGATGCCTCCCTCTGGCCTCCATGTACATTGCATGGGTATACTTACACACATGCAGGCAAAACACATATGCACATAAAAATTAAATAAATATTTTAATTTAATACTTTTGAGTTTTGTGAATTTCATACAAAGAAATTAAAATTCTAACCCCCTACTACCTCTGACCTCATTAGCTCAGATAACATCAGTACTTGGAGACAGATTGTTCAGTGATCTGAAAATAATATAAACTCTTTAACAATGTGCCTGCTGTCTTTTAATTGTTATTTGCACAAAGATATGCAATGAAGAATATTATATTAAAATACAATATGAAGACAGATATCTACGAGCCACGAGAGAGGACTCGAGGGAGACCTATCAGGGGCTTGGAGAGCACAGCTGGTAAAATGTCTCATGCATTATGGACCTTTCTGTTTCTGTGATCATGCACCATAATCCAAAGCATTATACAGAGAAGATTATTGTAGCTTATATTTCCAGGAAGATGAAGTTCATTTTGATGGGGAAAGCATGCTGAGGTTTGTTGACAGGAGCTGGAAAGGGCGCTGGTCATATTCCATATTACATCTGCAGGTTGGAAATGCAGAGAGAGCAGTAAATGTGGCAAGGTATTAACCTAAAAACCCACCCCCAATAATGCACTTTCTCCAGCACTTGTGAAGTCACTGTTCAGCTCTTTGCTCCATCTTTTGAGTGGGTCATTTGTTTTCTTTCTTCTTTGTTTTTTGAGTAGTTTATGTATTCTGGAAATCAATGCTTTGTCAGATGTTTCCCCACCGCTATGCAAATTTTACTCTCCAAATTTCCTTGTAAGATTTTGGGTTAGAATACAATTTGCCTTTTCTACCACCTTTGATAGTTTCAAAGTCAATTGTTTTCTGTGATTATTTATGACATTCATCCCTAGAGAAATGGCCTCCTCCTCTTCCTCCTCCTCCTCCTCCTCCTCCCCTTCCTCCTCTTCCTCCTCCTCCTCCTCCTCCTCCTCCTCCTCCTCCTCCTCTTTCTTCCCCTCTCCTCCTCCTGAGCTCCACATCAAATCAAATGAAAACAAAGCCAGCTGCAAGTAGAAACATTCAAGAAAATACTCTCCCCATCAAATAAAGCAAATGCATTTCGACAACACTTCCTCCATCCTGCCTCTCTTTGCAACACTGCCAAGTTCCTTTTTTGGTTTTCATTACAAGCTTCCAACTTTTAGGGTTCCAGCAGAATTAGAGAACAGGAAGCAGGAGGAAAGAGTAAAGACAGCCCCATTCTCACAGTACCCCTCCCACCAGACACGGATGGGTGAGCTCTTATGGACGAGCCTCTAAGATTCCAGCAAGCCGTTGTTTAATTTCACAGTTCTAGAAAGTTTGTTCATGACCATCAATGCCCACTTTCTTGCTGGTTTGTGGAGAGTGTTTGGAGACTGTTAGTCTCCCACAGTCCCTGAGGTAACTCAGAAATCATTTCTGTTGCAAGGGCGGTTAGGGGTCTGAAAGGCACCTGCTAAGATTTCCAGGTACTTGTGTCCCAGAACAAGTAAATGGAACAGAGATACATGTATAGTTGTAGAAATAGAGGGCATAGGAGACATGGCCACATGATTACCTGTGTTCTGCTGCCCTTGCAGAAGACCCAGATTCAATTCTTAATACCAATGTTAGGTGGCTCACAACTTACTATAATTCTAGCTGCAGGGGAGGTAAAGCCTCTTACCTACATGGACATTTGTACTCACGTGGACATACACATATGTATACACAGCCATACACTCATATACATGATTGAAAGTGAAAATGAATCTTAATAAAAGAGACAGAAAGATATTCCTGAGAATGGAAGTAGGCCAGAGAGCTGGGAAAAATTAGAAGCTCAAATATCTGTGGCCAAAAGAGTATCTGATCTTTAATGAGTAGCAGGCAAATAGCCCACTACTCTGTCTTGTACTAGTTTTGCACACTGCAGTACTCTGCCTTTTACCAAGTTTGCATACTGCACTTCTCTTGCACAGGATTTGTCCTATATATGTAGACCCAGTGAGAGGGAGTTTCCTGTCTGCCAAGTGGCTAATTTCACGTTAGTATTAATATGAATACCATGTTAGTATGAATAGTATTCTCTTTCCCCCTAATTCGCTGTACCATACCACCACACTTTTCCACACAAATATATTACTTTAAGTAATAATGAAAAATGATCAGTAATGTTCACTGTAGTTTTTCCATGTTACTCAATTTTAAAACATGCCATTATCAATTAAAATACATTTTAGTCTTGAAGATATTAACATTCAGCAAAATAGGTTTCTGTATTAACTAAAATTTCCATTTGCTACAATAAACCCCATGTTATTTCACTGTTTTTTATTTGTGTATGTGTGTGTGTGTGTGTGTGTGTGTGTGTGTGTGTATTGCCTGCATGCATTTGAGTGCACTCATGTGCAATGCCCATGGAGGTCAGAAGGCATCAGATCCTCTGGAACTGGAGATATGGATTGTTGTTAGCGCACCATGTGGGTGCTGGGAATCTAACCTGGGTCCTCTGCAAGAGCAACCAGTGTGCTTAAGTGCTGGGCCATCACTCTAGCCCCTGGCTGTTTATTTTGAATATACCCATTTAATGTAAGGATAAGACAAACCAAAGGATCATGAAAGATTAAAGTGTGACCAGCGGAACCTTGCAGTACTATCAGACATAGTCTTGGTTTTGTGATGACTCATGAATGCATTTGGCTTAGTTGGTGTGTGCCAGTGATGGCTGTGGTAACTGGAGATTTCCAAGTTCACTTTCATGAGAAGAACAGCTTTTTAATGAGTAACAAGTATAACAATTTATATTTTACATACATGTTTTATGTATTTATTTGTCATTTATTGTGTGTATTCACATGCTGTGTCTGTGCTCATGTCTGTGGAGGACAGAAGACAAACATAGGTATTGATTAGGATGCTTTTGAATGTTGTGATCATTTTGGATTTTTTTGTTTGAATCTTTTTTGTTTGAGAACTGAACTTTGCAGATTCAGTTACCTTAGCTATTCTGTGAGCTGCATAAACCTGCTCGTCTCCACTCCTAACCCTAATTCTGGGATTAAAGCATGCACCACCAGGCCTTGCTTCTTAAAAAAAATAACAGGGGGTCTGGAGATCAAGTCCATGTCGTCCTCGTGTTGGCAGCAAAGCACTTTACTGACTCAGACCGCTCCCCTGCCTCACATATATGCTAAACATAGTTATAGAATGACCATCACTTACACTAGCATTGCTAACACTTTACTGACTCAGACAGTTCCCCTGTCTTGCATATATGCTAAACATAGTTATAGAATGACCATCACTTACAGTAGCATTGCTAACACTTCTGACTCAGACAGCTCCCCTGCCTCGCATATATGCTAAACATAGTTATAGAATGACCTTCACTTACACTAGCATTGCTAACACTTTTAGGTCTGAATCTGGGGGAGATACCTCCATGGCTTGGCCCTGGTGGCCGCTCTTCTGGCCCCTCCACCGTATGCAACATGGACATGCCCTCTCACACCTGAGCCCTTGTACCTGCCCTTATCTTTGTGTATTATCTTCGTTTGTCCATTACACTATTTTTATTTTAACTAATTCCCCCTATGGATTCATGTTTCCCTTCCAATATTGATCCTCACAGAGGTGACTCTCGTCCTTTCCACCTTACCTGTGTGTTCTAACAGGTTGTCTTGCTGTAACTGTGAGCATCATGGACACACCACCCATCCAGCACCTGCCAGACTTCAGGGGAACTTCGAGCTCCTCTGTCTTTAGAGGAGAAGAAATAAGTTTCATTTAGTTGTTTACAAACAACACTGATGCTTGTTACGAAGAAGATATTACATAATTATATTTCAAAGGAAGGATGGGAAAATGGATCACTCTTTTTCATTGATATGCCCTTATATTAAAAAATAAAAAAATTACAGTAGTTAATGCAGTTGTGTCTTGGTAGCCAGCAAACAAACCCAGTCTCTCCTAGTGTGATCATTTCTTTGGGGGAGTTCATTTGGGAAAGCATTTCTCAGAGTTGAGAAAATATTTTTTCCCAAAATATTGAAGACAGAAAAACTATTATAATTGCATTGATAGTAGACAGGGTACCACAGATGAAATATGGGGAGATTATTCAAATATTGATAGTTAATAGAACATTGTTTAAATTATCTATGGGAATACAAATATCATTATAGACAAGCGATATTAGAAAAAGTAACATTTTGTAATCATGATAATGTTTTATATTGTTGCAACATCATTACAGTAAACTTCTTGTAAGATTTCATTCAGAAATTTAAAATAACCTTTAAGGTGAAGAGTAGGTGGGGATGGAGATAGGAGGACAAGGCAGAGTAGATGTTGGAGGGCAGGACAGCTAAAACCAGGCCTGTCTGACTATGCCATATAGAATCCTACTACTTCAAAACTTGCTAATATATTTTCAAGAATTTACTTTGAGTTACCCTCCATGGAGTAAGGGTGGATAATTCTCCTCCCCAAAGCCAAAATGTCCAGTATCGAGTATAGGATACCGCTGTTCAAGTTATTGGTCAGTAGAGTAGCTGAGACTGCCAAACAATAAAATTGCTGTTGCTCATGGTAGCCCACCCAAACTGTGGTAAGAGTCCATTTTGAAAACATTATATATTTTAGTCATAGAACATGAAGAAACAAGCTGACACTGATCTGGGGATTTCATTCCTGTTATCTAGCTTTCATTGTGCCAGACAAGCTATGCAGGATATGGGGTTAGAAAAGTCATCAGTGGGCCTGGAGAAGTGGCTCAGTCATTAAGAGCACTGGCTGCTCTGGAGGAGGACCTGGGTTGGGTTCCCAGCACCCATATGGTGACTAACAACAGTCTGAAACTCCAGTTCCAGAGGACCAGATGCCCTTTCTTACCCCCGTAGGCATTGCATTACACAGGTGGCCTTACACACACACAGGCAATTCACTCATATGCATAAAAAAAGTCAGTAATTATATTACGAAAAGAAAAGTCATCAGTAGTCTTATCCAGCTATGACCCTTATGAAATATACTACTGTCTGGCCTGGCAAGCCCTTCCCATTGGTACAATAGTAGATAGGATGAATGTGATAGAGCTGAACAACAACTTTAATTGGTCTTAATCCTCACTCCACAGGAGGGAACTTGTAGCTGATACTGTAAATCTGGCAAATAACCCATGGTTAGAAATATGATATGCCCTAGAGGAGAACCTTTTTTTGGAGAAGGAAAAGGAAGGAGTTTAAAGTTAAGAAATAAGAACCAGAACCAGATGTGAAACAGGCAAAGAATGTATTCTTTATCAAAAGTATACAGTGTAGTGACTGCAACTTAATGAAAAGAGGAGAAAGACTTTGTTCACCAGAGCCTAGCTGGAGTGTGTTTGATGTCCAGGTTTGGTGTCCTTGGTTAACTGAAAGCCTTCTTTTAAGGTTGGGTTCCCAGGCTGAGCAGGGCAATATCTCAAGGCCATGAGAAAGGTGACTCCATAAACAGACCTGGGAGTGATCTGTTGATAAGACTTCAACTAGGCCAGACTGCCAATTTAGGCCCAGTTAGCCATTTCAAGGGATTTATGGCTCTATGGCCTCTTTAAATAAGCTCATGGATCTTTTGCTACTCACACATTCTAATGCTTTCTACTGTTATTTTACTAAATGGACACAGTGTCAAACAGCCTTTTAACTAATTGTCCTTATGTATTCATGGGTGAGTACAGCTTTCACTCCTCCTAAGAGAAGCTGCTAATTACAGTGGATAATGGCTACCAAGAGACTCACAAGTAGTCATAGTGTGGAGAAGAAGTGACTGTGGACGGCTCACATCCACATGGACCACTAGACCACCCTGTCCTGCCAAGGTTCAGGGAACATTGAGAAAGAAGAGTTAGAAGTCTGAGGAGACTGCTGAGAAAGTTTCTTTCAGACACGAGAGACCTTGCACTCATGAACTGACGTCAATTGTGCCTGCCTGCACAAAACCTGGTGTTGTGGATGAATGCCCTCCAGGATCAAACTTTCCATCCCTCCCCATGTTGATACAAACAGTAAGGATCACTGAGACACTCAGAAAGTCTAAGAAGCTTAGGAGGTTCTCAGGCAAGCTGAGCTATCTATAGGATTCCCAAACAAGATAGGCTACCCGGATGAGGCAAGAGACCAACTGAGCTGCCTGGAAAACACCCTCTCCAGCATGTTGAGCTGCCTTACAATTGTGCAGTGCAATCAAAGTTCATTCACTTCATGAGCATCACCCATGCTGGGGTATCCTGTTGGTGAGACAGCTGTCTTTGAGTCATCTCTGCTCCTGTATGTAACACTTTATCCCATACTCTTGTAATCATCCCCAATAAAACTCACTGATTTCCCCAAGTTGGACTTGGGTGGGACCCTTACTTTGGTCTGCTCTGGGTTCCCTCTCTGGGGTGAGGAGAGGGTTCTTCTCATCTCCCAAGGATTAGTGTCACATAATATCTGGACAAGATCAAGTCCGGCAACAGTTCAGCATGGATGGGAGGGGGCCATGAGCCCCCAGCCCTAACACAGAGCTCTTGGGAGCTGGTGGCTGCTGAGTCAGTTTTCTTTTGGGATCGGGCCTCTCATACATTGCACACGCCCATGGGCTAGTGGGGGACCTGCACTCACACACAGAGAACTCTGAACTGGTGCCAGTGGGTTATAAAGTAAGTAGAGAATAGGAATTTGAGAGTGGGATATGAGGGTTATGGGAAAAGTGGATTTGCCAAACATCCATTGTATACATGAAATTCTCAAAGAATAGATTAATGAAATAAAAAATTTTAAATACCTAAATGTAAACATGAATAAGTAAACATATATGTAATTTAAGTGAAAATAAGCTGTTGAAAATGTCATTTTTTCTTATCATCTGTCCATTTCCTTTTCACTTTGTGCATTTTTATTTATAGTTACCTAAGAATTTATTATAATAAGTTAGCATGATATTCTACTATTTTACTGTCATTGTACCACATTATTTGACCTTTGTGGATCCATTAACAGTACTTTTAAAATTAACATTCTTTAAAGTATTATTTTAAAAATAATTATTTTTTTATGTGCATGAATGTATTGCCTGCATGTATAAAATGGACCCATGTCATGCAGTGCCTATGGAGGTCAGAAGAGGGCATCAGCTTCCCCGGGAATTGGAATTGCAGATGGTTGTTAGGTGCCATGTGAGTGCCGGGAATTGAATATGGATCTTCTTTAAGAGCAGCTAGTGCTTTTAATCGCTAAGTCATCTCCAGCCCCTAAAATATTATTACCTAATTATAATTAGTTGGATAAAATAAGGTTTGTTCAACCATTTTTTTAGAAACCTGTTTCTCATATATTTTATTACCATATAAAAACTGGAAATTTTTATCATTTTAAGGTGAAATTTTTATCATTTTAAGGTAAATTTTGGCTGTATCTTGCAATAAATATATATTTTTATGTAAGATAAGTTAATTTTACATATATTTTGAAGGTTAAGATGCATTACCATTCTTAGGAAATAGTTCAATGTTAATGAAGACTGCCTTATTAACCTCCCTTAAGATTATAAAATATTCTATTTACACTTCAGTTTTCATGGCTTATAATTTCTTCTTTGCTGTTAATCTATTTGGCACCTTTTCCTTTTTCTCACATCTTGATGCACTGGGCTGTGCCAGAGTTTAGTTCATAGGTCAGGCCCTTGGAATTGCTTTCTTCAGCCTTTCAAATGAACAATTTTATGTTCTGTCTTCACACAGATGATTTCAATGTGTGTATCTCTATTTTGGATTTATATCATGAGTTTGACACTGATACATCCAATGATCTTTTAGATCAATGCAATGTATTGCATACTTAACATTACAAATATCAAACTTTCCATTTTCCCCAAAGAGAAATCTATCCCATTTTGATTACTTCCTTTTCAAATAATGACAAACCCAAACTTCCATTTATGTCTGACAAAAATCAGACTAATGGTAATTATAACATGCTATTTTACTACACAAAGCATTCTTGACTAATTTGTTCCCACCAGTTGTTGGTAATCCATCACAAGCAAATGTGTCTAGCCTTACTCTTGGACGTCTCTTCAGCAATCAATAACCCCAGCCTTTGTTGTCATCAGTCAAGAACAAAACCCACCATCACTTGCATACTCCTTTACAATACCAATACCAATATACCCCTTTGCATAGCTCTGTTCATCTCTCTCAACACACACACACACACACACACACACACACACACACACGCACACAAACCCCATTTTCACACAGCTGCATGACTGAACTTAATTTTTAATATATTTTCTTCATGCCTATAAGTATGGGGTTGGGTTGTTTAGTGAGCTCACGTCGCCTTGAGGCCACAGAGGCATTGGATACCCTGGAGTTGGAGTGATAGGTGGTTATGATGTGGCTGATGTGGGTGCTGGAAACGGGTCCTCTTCTAAAGAAGTACATGGTCTTAACAGCTCGGGCATCTCTTTGGCCCATGCTTGAGCTTTTTAGAGTGATAGCATCTTCTTCCATTGTCCAGCATTATCCTTTCTCACAGAGAAGAAAATTACCTGTACAGTGTTCTAGAAGGTCCCAAATGCTCAAGTAATTGCCCTTTGTTCTCTCTGCCTCGATATGATGATCTTAATCCTTCCTATAATCCTGTCTTCCCCATTCCAGCATATCAGTTTATGATTTCATGTCATCTCAATGGTTGTTCATGTTAATTTGTAGAGTTTGGAGATGTTCATATTACTAAATGTCTCTACTCTTGAAGTAGCTATACTTCTTTGTTTCTTTTTTCAAAATATTTATTCAAATAAAATTTACTTTTTTGCCATTTTTTTCTTTTCACAGAAAAAGAGAAACAATACAAAATGACAGTAACAAAACAAAGCAATAAGAACAAAAAGGGGGGTTTCCATTTCTTATTCTGGTGAAATAATCAATCTGTGGGGCTTGGTATGTACTTCTCTTTTTTTTCCTTCTCTCTTTCTTTTCTTTCTTCTTTTCCTGCTCTTTCAGGGCTACCAGAAGGATATGAGTTTACTGGCTAAGCCAGGAAGCCTTGAATTCTCAGCTGAGAAAGAGTTTGATTAATTTTGGGGGGGGGTCTCATCCCTAAACTTCCTAATCAATCTCTAGTTCCTATTTGGTTATGGAATTTACTATTTTTATTTTATTTTATTTTATTTATTTTATTTTTTTGGTCTTTTTGAGACAGGGTCTCCCTGTAGCTCTGGCTGTCCTGGAGCTTACTCTGTAGACCAGGCTGGCCTTGAACTCACAGAGATCTGCCTGCCTCTGCCTCCCAAGTGCTAGGATTAAAGGCGTGCACCACTATGCCCAACCTTGAAATTTACTATTTTTAAAAGAAGCTTATTGCCTTTCTCTTTATTTATGTCATGACTTTGTTAATATTTTTAATGGAAACTTCATTTTGTCTCAGTATGCATGCTAATTAATTATTATCTGTTTATAACAAGTAAAAATTTAGTACAAGTGACATTTTACAGTAGAATATTTCCTCTTTCAGGGGGCTTTTCTGCTAATTATAGGATATTTATGGGAATTCTTGGCCTTCACAGCCCAGATGCCAATAGCATAAGCCCAGTTGTGATAACAATAAAACTCCAGTTGTGATAACTATAAAAACTTATGCCTACAGATGTTTCCAAATGTTTTATGAAACACAGAGTTGTCCCCAGTTGAGAAGAACTGATCTTTATGAAGTCACAGGCAGCTTTTTAAAAGCCTCATGTGGCCCAGTCTTGTCTGGTGTAAATGTTTCTGGTGTTCTCTTTCATTTAAAAAGTTCTTAATTTGGGGTGGAAGACACATAATGGCTTTAAGTGAGACACATGCTAAGTTGTTTCCTTAAAGCCTGACTTAGGAAAACTACCTGAACCAGTCCATGAATCATTCAGTTTATGTGTTCCAGAAGGAACCATGGAAACAATATAACTTTAGGGACCAATAACCCAGATAATTTTCTTCACTCATCATATATGGATCATGTAATTTTTACACACATGATTTAACCCATGGATGAATTTTCTCATCTATAAAAACCAAGTAGAAGCAGCTGATTTACACCAATGTGAAGTTTAATGTTGAAGGATTTACAGTCTTAGTACATTTTACTTAGTAAATGATTGGAGCTTGGATTTGCTCCTTAAAATAAGAGTGGCAGTTGAGAGATCTTCATGAGACTGGATAGGAAGTTAATGAAAGTAAAAAATAAAGATTCCTTAATCCACTTTTCCCTAGACAATCCATTTTTTGCAACAGACATTTATTAAATGTTTCCTGGACAGACTTCCTAGTATATATGTTTATAAATGTGTAATAGGGGGCTGGAGAGATGGCTTTAGCAGTTGAGAGCACTGGCTGCTCTCACAATTCCCAGGTGCAATTCCCAGCACCCACATGGCATCTAAAAACTGCCCATAAGTCCAGTTCCAGAGGTCCTGATGGCCTCTTCTGAACTCTGCAGGCATTGTACAACACAGCCACACCTACCTACATGCAGGCAAAATATTCCATTAAAAATAAAAATAAATAAAATTACCATTTAAGAAAATGTGTGACATATTTTCCACCATGTTGTGTGACTTTTCTTGCAGAGATGGGAATAAGTATCTGTTCATCCCAGATGGGGCAACCAATGACAGTCCAAATGAATAATTAATTCCACTCAGTGTGGAGAGATGGCTCAGTAGTTAAGAACCCCTGATATTATAAGCATGAGGACCAGCACCCATAAAAAACATTAGGCTTGTGCTGACCTCAGCATTCAGAGACAGAGACAGAGACAGGACCATGCCAGGAAGCCTCTGGAATGCCAGCCTAGCCAAAATGTCAAGCTTCTGGTTCATTGAGAGTCTTCCCTGAGGCAATGAGGCAGAGCAATAAAGGAAGACAGTCAAGAGTTCTACTCAGGCCTCTGCCTGCACCTACACAGATGCAGGCCCCATATACCCATATGCATGCACCACATACCCAGATGCACATACCGCAAAGAAAGGATTCCACCAATTTAGCTTGGTAAACTAGTGAGTTTATTGCAGTTGCTTACAGGATTATAGGGGAGGGGTTACTTACGAAATCAGATCATTCAAAGTCATCTGCGTCATCAAAAAGATACCTCAGAATGGGTCACAACTTGTGAAATCTACATCCCTCGAGCTCTCTGAACCACTAGCAGGTAGCTGGGCTTCTCAGGGTGTTTCTTCTACTCAGCTATCGTCACTGTTTATATCACCTTAAAGTGAAGCTTGTCAATCTGATAGTCTCAGGAACTTCCTGAGAGTTGTGATTTGTGTACTTCCTGGGCTTTGGAAATGATGCTTACTTCCTTAGCTTTCCCCAAGGATGTGATGTTTTAATTGGCTGGAAATTGCTATATCACACACCAGAAGGTGATGTGCATTAACAAAGGAAATTTTAAATATGTATATGGTTAATAAATATAAAATTAGGCTGGTGCATGGACGAACATCAGGCGAGCAATATTTCTCCAATGATTCATATCAAGAGTTAGAATTGATGTGGCAAAAGGTATGTAGCCAGTTTATAGGAAAGTATTAAAATCATTTATTTTTGTGAATATACATGAGTATAGTGTTTGCATTACCTCCATCCTCTCAGTACCCCTCCAATTCCCTTGGATAGTATTTATTTTTATAAAATTATGCTTATTCTGTGAATGTACAGTTTCTATCATAGACCAATTCTCTGGAAATTTCCTTTTAGAATTAAGTGCTTGTGTGACATTTAGGATTTGCATGAAATTAAGTGAAAATTAACATGAACTGAAATGGAGTCACCACCACTGCAGCAGGAAAATTCCGATGAATTCTGAGGTCTAGGATTTAAAACAGGAAAGACCTACATCTTTTACAGCTAGAAACAAGAATCCTTTTACTCCAAATAATAAATTTTGATCTCTGAAAATATTTCAGTATGCTGCATATGACTAATTCTTAGTATTTCATTAAAAGAAAGTCTCCCTCTTCTAATTCTCAAATCCAAAACATGTTTATCAAATATATAAACACATATTACTTGCTTCAAGTTTCTCACTCTCTTCAAAGAAAACTGAGATAGTATATTCAAACACAGATAGTTTACTCAAAACAAATTGAGAAGCTTCTGACCCCCTTCAGTCCAGTGCTCATCTCACTATATTTTGCTCCTTCTTCTTGCACTTTTTCCACCATCTTCATTGAATGAATGGTGAGCTCAGAAAACATTCAAAGCAAATGTACCTTCAGCCCCATTTCAAGAGTTCATCCTGTAATTGCCATACCTGTTCTCTTTCCCACAGACTGAGCCCAGTCACCGGGCATAATTTGAATCGACTGAACTATTGGAGTCTGTGCATGTTACCATTGACCCTCCTCATTCAAACTACACCATTGTGATAGCCAAGGTTGGCCAACGCCAGTTTAAATTAGTGGTTTATCTTGAGTCTTAGAGGATGGAAGTGGTTTCACGGGGAAAGGATGATGAATCACATGGCAGGGAACAAATGTAGCTGTGATTAATGGGACATTACACAACAATAAAAAAATAGAGCCTACTGTGTTCAGAGATAAGTGCAACCACAAAGACAAACCTATTGTTTAAAGTGATGTAATTAACTTTAAGCCACACCATAGCTTGGATGGCTGATTCCAGTGAGCCTTTCTTTTGTGCCAGTAATAATGACAAGGCTATGGCTTCTTATTCTAAATACTACCCTATTAAGGAACATTTTTCTCCAATACCTGACACTGATAAAATGTCAAGGACTAAGATATGGCAATTTGAAGAAGCACAATTATAACTGAGTGCTCAGATTCATTCAACTTTCCCTTTTTTTTTCCGAAGGAAGACAATGGAAGAAAAGGCCAAACATTTGCCTTTTGATATATGAGCTTCTACAAATATTTTAATGCACAAAATGCTGAGTGATTATCCTTTTTGGGTGGGGGAGGCATGCTCCTAGAAAAGGAAAAAAATAGCTTTAGAGAGCATTTTATTACAGTAACTGTGAGGTAGAAAGGCTTCCTTTGACTTGTCATTTGTGACTACCTGCTTGAAGCCCTGCTTGCAGCTCATGAAATATGTTTCTCTCATTCTTAAGAAATAAGTAATTGCTTTACCTATTAGCAGAGATGGCTGATTTGGATATTTGCAAAAGTACAATGGTTTTAGAAATTACTCTGCACATTTTAAATAAAGAGAATCATTATTTAAATAGTTCCCTCTATTTCAATCTTGTTCATATTGTTCAGGTTGTAAAGTTTGAAAGAGAATCAACATTTAAAAATGATTGCCAACTCCTCGATAAAATGTGGAGGATTTCCCAATATTAGAAAACTATTCCATTTTGCAGTTTTGGAATTTCTTGGTTACTCTTACAAGATAACGGAATAGTCAATATTCCTCTAAAATTCTGAGATATTCTAATGCACATCTGACCACCATCTTAGCTCCCAAATTCTAGCTGGGTTTTATTTCTTCTCCACTTTGAAAAAATTAAAATGTCATATGCTTCATAGTGTGCTTACCCTTTGCAGAAGACATTTATATCTGTGGTCCTACAGCATAGATGTTAGAGAATATATGCATGTTAGGTATCAAGCATCATGGACTTTGTGTAATCTATCTGTATGTAGCTCACAGTCTACATGATCATTCATATGATCATAAGTGAATGTACTCGCTTTCCATCAATTTTATGTTTTCACCCAATAAAACATAATAGTATTATTTCACAGAAGTAATATTACATTACTGAGAATGGCATTGCATGGTATCCTATGAAAATCACCATGATTCCTCCCACTACACACCCTCTCCTGAAAGTGATTGAAATTATGCTGTAAAAATATAAAGCAAAATTACTCTAGCCTTTTCTAAGGATCTTTAAGAACTTATCAAAATTCAACTTCTCTTACTTCTTGTTTCAAGCACATTAGATTGTTCATTTTTAACTCAGTTCCTGCAGAGGAAAGGACTGTATATCAAGGGCTTTATAAAGTATGAGTAGGTAAATCATGCATTCTCTTAAATTTAATAAGTTCATTTCAAAATGAAACATGAGTGATAGTATAACATTCCTGATTCCATAAGGGAGGATCCGGAGTGTCCTCAGATGGGTGCTTCCAGGCTAGTGCTCCGAATCCATAGGCCCTAGAGTTTGCTCTTGGTAAGAACAACCCACCACCTCTGAGAATAACTTTTTTCTGTTTTTTTTTTTTTTTTTGGTTTTTTTTGGACGGGGTTTCCCTGTAGCCCCAGCTGTCCTGGAACTCACTCTGTAGACCAGGCTGGCCTTGAACTCACAAAGATCCGCCTGCCTCTGCCTCCCAAGTGCTAGGATTAAAGGCGTGCGCCACCACGCCCGGCTTTGTTTTTGTTTTTGGGTTTTTTTGTTTGTTTGTTTGTTTGTTTGTTTGTTTTTGGTCTTTTTTGATACAGGGTCTCCCTGTAGCCCAGCTGTCCTGGAACTCACTCTGTAGACCAGGCTGATGTTGAACTCACAGAGATGCACCTGCCTCTGCCTCCCAAGTGCTAGGACTAAAGGCGTGCGCCACCACGCCCGGCTAATGTTTCTGTTTTTTTAACTTCTCTGATAGGAGTTATTTTTCTATTGCTGTAATGGATTACACTGACAAAATCAATTTAGAGGGGAAAGGATTTATTAGACCTTACCAAAAAGGATACAGCCCATCATGCCAAGCAGGATTGACAGTAGAAATATGAGGCAGCCCCCATTCAACTAGGAAGTGGAAAGAGAAAACAGGAAGTGAGGCCAGGCTGTGAAACGTCAAAGTGACCCTGTCTCGAAAAGACAAAAAAATAAAAAATAAATAAATAAAGTGATATACTGATATACTTCTTCCAGAAAGGCTCCACCTCCCTAAAGTTCCACAACCTCAGCAGCAACTGGGGTCAAGTACTCAAGCATTCCAGCCAATGGGGGCATTTCACATTCAAGTCACAATATCCTGGGTGGAGGACTGCAGCATTTCACTGGACTCTCAAGGAGGGCATGATTTTTACCCCAGGACAACTTTGGCAACATCTGGATACGTTGCCAGTTGTTACTACTATCTCATAAGTAGAGATCAGGAATGCTTGAAAAGATTAAACAGTGACCAGGAATCAGTTCCTCCAACACAGGATTATCTGGCCCCTGGCATGAGCAAGGCCAGGTTTAGACTTTTTACACTAAAGTGCCGAATCAGCACTTGCAACTGAATTTGCTGCTTTTGATGTATGTGAAGATAACCGTATATAGGGATGATTATTAATGCAAGTCATGAGTGCCCTATTTACATGCTTTTCCTTGATTCACTTTAGGATTTTTATGATCGTCATAGTGAAGAAAAGAGAGTCTGCAGAGAGTCTGCTGTGTGCAACTCTAAAGGATGCAGCGAAGCAGCACTTTTTCCGACCAGTCCGGGAGCTTGTGCCCACCTCACTGTTTACTGGCCCTTTGAAAATATAAAGAAAAATATAAATTCTGCAACCGACCAGTAACATGATAACTGTAACAGTCACAGAGGTTGCACCTTATTGCTATGTGTGCTGTTGGCCAAGTATTAAATAATGCAGTATTAATTAATAATGTGTCCTAATAAAATGTTACTTTCTCTGTTATATTTATACTCATTCATTAAACTTCTTTTACTCCATCTCTTTTTTATTTTTCTCCAGTCATATGACTCTAAATATTATGCTAATTACTTGCCAGATCTTAGGGACAATCTATCATTTCTTTTACCCTTCCATTAATCCTACTTCTTTATTTTCTAATATTATATTCATATAGTTTTCTGTCTGTATCATCCCTTTTAAAATTAATCACTCGTTTCATTTTACATTAAGTCTTTGCTCTTCTTTATAACATATTTTTATTGAATTTTTATACATTTCATACAATACATCTTAATAATATTTAGCCTCTCTCCCCTATCGGCACCCCACCTCCAATGGATTTCATTCATTCTGTCATGTACATTAAGACCTTTAAAAATATTCATGTATTTATTTTTTAGTTTATGTTTATATGTGTTTTGTTTGCATGTACAAATGCACCGTGTTCATGCAAGGCCATAAGAGGGCGCTTCATACCCTGGAACTAGAGTTATGGGTGGTTGGTAGTCACCATGTGGATGCTGGGAACTGAACCCAGGTCCTCTGCAGGAGTAGCCGATGCTCTTAACCACTGAGCCATCTCTCTAGCCCTGTCTTTTCTTTAAAAGATTGTTTTTCTCTGGCAATGGGGGTTCACACCTTTAGTCCCAGCACCTGGGAGGCAGATGCAGGCAGATCTCTGTAAGATAGAAAGTGAGCAGTCATAATAGAAAAAGAGAAATGATTAAAAAGGCCAATTATTGGCAGCCCTATAAATGTCTCCTTCATTTCTCATCCCTCAGACTGCTGTTGAAACTTCCAGGGGCTGCGCAATCTGAGATGCAGTTAGATAGGGACTGTCTTTGGAATTTGGTTAGACATTTACTCAGGAACCCAATAACATGGGAACTGATTTTGCTGCTTCGAGTGCCCTCGTGGCCTTCACCACAAGGCAGGGGTCAGGTCTTCTACTGTCTTTCCAAGTCTACTTTGCTATGTTGCTAGCAGAATACTACAGACTGGCTCAGTTGTTAAAGGAAAGAGAACTTCTCCACTCACAGTTCTGGTGCAAGGTTAAGCAGCTGCATCTGCTGTTGGCCTTCACTGGCAGAGGCCCAAGAGATTCTGGTCACTACCCAGTGGGAAACATGTGTCTGCTGTGTGCTATCTGTCTCTTGTCATAGAGCACCAGGATTTAACCTTATCTAGCCCTACCTCTGAACACCAGAGTCAGATTAAGTTCCCATCTTCTGTGTACCTCCCACCAAAGGCTGAGCTCCCACAGGAGACTTAGAGGAAGCAAACCATATTCATAACTTTGGATCTCCATATTATTTTCACCTGAATTTTAGAGCTGAGTACTCTTACCTGCACTTAGCCTGATGGTATGAATTTCTGATTATACTACACTAATTTCTTTTTTTCTCAATGTGATTTTTTTATGGAATTTTAGTGAGTTTCATACAATACATTTTAATCATATGTAGACCTCCCCTGTCTGTACACACACACACACACTCATAGCCAGCCCACATGATTTCACACATTTTATTTTATATCTGAAGACCTGAGGAGCCAAGTTTGTGAAGCCAGCTGTCCCTCCAGGGAGTTCATTCACTGGAGCCTGTTCAGTCCACCTGGCCTCACTCCTTTAAGGAAGATCAACTCTCCTTCGCCCAGCAGTGATCAGCTGCATATATTTCCTCAGCTCAGGTTGGGACCTCTCACCCATTTTCCCAGTTTTCTGCTGGTTTTATCTGATTTATTTTGCATGGGTCTTGTGCATGCTGTCACCATTAGTGTAAGTGTATATAAGCATGTTTCCAGGAGCCCAGAAGACTGTTTCCTTATGGTCATGTAACACCCATGGCTCTTACAATCTTCCTATCTCCTCTACTGCAATGGTCAATGGGCCATGGGCGAGTGAGGTTTAACATAGTGGTCCTACCGGGACATGCACTCTGCAGTCTTATTCTCTATCCCTAGCACAATTGTGGCCTTCTGTGTTCATCAGCCTGTGTTTCCTGAAGAAGCTTTGCTGATGAGAATTGAGAAACACATTAACATTCTTTCTACCATTTGTTCGACTATGCTCCATGAGCCTTAGGTGTAGAGGTTCCATCGTTAATGTGTCACTTAGGTTTGAGGATCTCACAGGCACTTATTCTCTATGTGTGACCAGTTGTGGAACTCTGTCATAGTCCCCATCTTTTGCAAAAGAGGCTTCTTGATGAATGGTATCCGGCATATTTGTCTATAAATATAAGGTTCCATTCTTTGATTTGTCTCTGTCAGGCACTCTTTTTTTTTCCTTGGTTTTCTGCCGATCCCTCATGCTTAGCTGAGAAAGCTCCTTTCTTCTCAGTCCATCTTGCTTTAGGTAGGCAGCCTATTTTGAATTTCCAAGTATGCTCTACCTCAGTTATTAAAATGCATTTTTGGTTGTTTTTAGTTATTACCATATATCTTTAATTTACAGTAAACGATTAGTGAGAGTTGGAGCTGTGGCTTGATTGGCTGTTTCTTCTGTCTGTTTTATCCTTACATAGTAGAGGTAGATTGCCACTTTTGTTAAGGGATGTCAGGGAAATTACTCACCACCTAGTTTTGACTTTTTCAGTAGTGACTACAGGAATTCAGGATGACTCTGAGAGCAAGTTGGCTTATGGAAGTCTCTATAGCAGATTTCAAAGCAGCACATTGACTTTGTCTTTATATGTCTTTCCAAAGCAAAGTCATAAAGTTGACCTAGGATTTAGAAGCACAGGAATTAAGTCCATTTTGTGATCCAATGTGAGTCCACACAGACAAGCACTGCTCTGAGCTTGTGTGCAATGTTACAGACTGTCACAAACCATCCAAGTTAGCTCTCGTTATCCTGACACAGTATTATAACTGCAACTCTATTTCTCACTGGACATGAATCTAATAGGCAGGAATTATGTAAGTGTGAGTGATGGACTGAGATATAAGAGTGTGTGGAAGCTTAAGGACATAAGGTTCCCATGGGGAGGTAAGTAGAGTTTTAAAGCAATGAAACCTTGCCTGTTATTTTATAGATATTATGTAGCAACTTGTACTTCTCTTTCTAAAACTGGAGAATTTTCTTACAATTCTCAAATTATGATAATGTCTTACATTGTGTACCTAAGAAATACTACATGTAAATGCACCTGGGGAGTTTACAATTGAAATGCTATTTCCCTGTAAGTTATTATTTTGTATTAGATTAGAAATATTTCCAAAAACAGGATCTGACATTCACATGCTCCTTATTTCACTTTTATTTGTGAAGAAATTGATATGAATTTTACATGTCCCAGATTTTCCTATAATATCCATTACCAATAAAAACTTGCACAAAGTGTTTCTGTGCTTTGGTTATTGCATTATTAATTGGCAGAAGATTGTAAACATGATTTATGAATTATTTACAAAGTATGTCTACTGGGATGAAGACATCTGAATAAAGATAATGCAGTAATATGCATGAGTTCTGAAGGGTGCAGTTTCTCAACTGGGCAGAAAATAATGGATAACCACAGTTCCTCACCTGAGCAGACATTGCTGAATAGACACAGATTCTAACCTGGGCAGCCACTGCTGGACAGACACAGCTCCTCACATAGGCAGACACTGCTGGATACAAACAGTTCCTGACCTGAGCAGACACTGCTGGACAGAAACAGCTCCACAACTGGGCAGACATTGCTGGATATACACAGTTCCTCACCTGGGCAGACACTGCTGGATACACACAGTTCCTCACCTGGGCAGACACTGCTGGACAGACACAGTTCATCACCTGGGCAGACACTGCTGGATAGACACAGCTCCTCACCTGGGCAGACACTGCTGGATGCACACAGTTCCTCAACTGGGCAGACATTGCTAGATACACACAGATCCTCAACTGGGCAGACACTGCTGGACAGACACAGTTCCTCACCCAGGCAGACACTGCTGGACAGACAAAGTTCCTCACCTAGACAGACACTGCTAGACAGACACATTTCCTCACCTGGACAGACACTGCTGGATAGACACAGCTCATCACCTGGGAAGATAGTGCTGGATACACACAGTTCCTCACCTGGGCAGACACTGCTGGACAGACACAGTTCCTCACCTGGGCAGACACTGCTGGATAGAAACAGATTCTCAACTGGGCAGACACTGCTGGATACACACAGCTCCTCACCTGGGAAGACACTGATGGATACACACAGTTCCTCACCTGGGCAGACACGGCTGGACAGACACAGTTCCTCAGCTGGACAGACACTGTAGAATGGACACTGCTCCTCACCTGGACAGACATTGCTGGATACACACAGTTCCTCAACTGGGAAGACACTGCTGGATACACATAGTTCATTACCTGGGAAGACACTGCTGGACCGACACAGTTCCTCACCAGGGGAGATAATGCTGGATAAACAGTTCCTCAACTGGGCAGACACTGCTGGACAGACACAATTCCTCACCTGGGCAGACACTGCTGGATACACAGAGTTCCTCATCTGGGAAGACACTGCTGGACAGACACAGCTGCTCACCTGGAAAGACACTACTGGAAACACACACTTTCTCACCTGGGAAGACACTGCTGGAAACACACAGTTTGTCACCTGGGCAGACACTGCTGGATACACACAGTACCTCACCTGGGCAGACACTGCTGGAAAGACACAGTTCCTCACCTGGGCAGACACTCCTGGATACACACAGTTCCTCACCTGGGCAGACACTCCTGGGTACACACAGTTCCTCAACTGCGCAGACACTGCTGGGTACACACAGTTCCTGATCTGGGAAGACACTACAGGATACACAGTTACTCACCGGGCAGAAACTGCTGGACAGACACAATTCCTCACCTGGACAGACACTGCTGGACAGACACAATTCCTCACCTGGGCAGATACTGCTGAATACACACAGTTCCTCACCTGGAGAGATACTGCTGGATACACACAGTTCATCACCTAGGCAGACACTACTGGATACACATAGTTCCTCAACTGGGCAGATACTGCTGGATACACACAGTTCTTCAACTAGGCAGACACTACTGGATACACACAGTTCCTCACATGGGCAGATACTGCTGGATACACACAGTTCATCACCTGGGCAGATAATGCTGGATACACACAGTTCTTCACCTAAGCAGACAATACTGGATACACACAGTTCCTCACCTGGGCAGATACTGCTGGATACACACAGTTCCTCAACTGGGCAGAAACTCATGGACACACACAGTTCCTCAACTTGGCAGACACTCCTGGATAAACACAGTCCCTCACCTGGGCAGACACTGCTGGATACACACAGTTCCATGCCTGGGCAGACACTGCTGGATACACACAATTCCTCACCTCGGCAGACACTGCTGGATGCACACAGTTCCTCACCTGGGAAGACACTGCTGAACAGACACAGCTCCTAACATGGACAGACACTGCTGGATACACACACTTTCTCATCTGGGCAAACACTGTTGGATACACACAGTTCCTCACCTGGGCAGACACTGCTGGATACAAACAGTTCCTCACCTGTGCAGATACTCCTGGATACACACAGTTCCTCATCTGGGCAGACACTGCTGGACAGACACAGTTCCTCACCTGGGCAGACACTGCTGGATACACACAGTTCCTCAACTGGGCAGACACTGCTGGACAAACACAGTTCCTCAACAAGACAGACACTGCTGGACAGACACAGTTCCTCATCTGGAAAGACACTGATGGATGGACACAGCTCCTCACCTGGGCAGACACTGCTGGATAAATACACTTTCTCACTTGGGCAGACAGTGCTGGATACACACAGTTTGTCACCTGGGCAGACACTCCTGGATACAAACAGTTTCTCACCTGGGCAGACACTGCTGGATACACACAGTTCCTCACCTGGGCAGACACTGCTGGATACACACAGTTCCTCACCTGGGCAGACACTGCTGGATACACACAGTTCCTCACCTGGGCAGACACTGCTGGATACACACAGTTCCTCACCTGGGCAGACACTGCTGGATACACACAGTTCCTCACCTGGGCAGACACTGCTGGATACACACAGTTCCTCACCTGGGCAGACACTGCTGGATACACACAGTTCCTCACCTGGGCAGACACTGCTGGATACACACAGTTCCTCACCTGGGCAGACACTGCTGGACACACACAGTTCCTCACCTGGGCAGACACTGCTGGATACACACAGTTCCTCACCTGGGCAGACACTGCTGGATACACACAGTTCCTCACCTGGGCAGACACTGCTGGATACACACAGTTCCTCACCTCGGCAGACACTGCTGGACAGACACAGTTCCTCTCCTGGGCAGACACTCCTGGATACACACAGTTCCTCACCTGGGCAGACATTCCTGGATACACACAGTTCCTCACCTCTGCATACACTGCTGGATACAAACAGTTCCTCAACTGGGAAGAAACTGCTGGACAGTCACAGCTCCTCACCGGGACAGACACTGCTGGATACACACACTTTCTTACCTGGGCAAACACTGCTGGATACACACAGTTGCTCACCTGGGAAGACACTGCTGGACAGACACAATTCCTCACCTGGGCAGACACTGCTGGATACACACAGTTCCTCACCTTGGCAGACACTGCTGGATACACACAGTTCCTCACCTGGGCAGACACTGCTGGATACACACAGTTCCTCACCTGGGCAGACACTGCTGGATACACACAGTTCCTCACCTGGGCAGACACTGCTGGATACACACAGTTCCTCACCTGGGCAGACACTGCTGGACACACACAGTTCCTCACCTGGGCAGATACTGCTGGATACACACAGTTCCTCACCTGGGCAGACACTGCTGGATACACACAGTTCCTCACCTGGGCAGACACTGCTGGATACACACAGTTCCTCACCTGGGCAGACACTGCTGGATACACACAGTTCCTCACCTGGGCAGACACTGCTGGATACACACAGTTCCTCACCTGGGCAGACACTGCTGGATACACACAGTTCCTCACCTGGGCAGACACTGCTGGATACACACAGTTCCTCACCTGGGCAGACACTGCTGGATACACACAGTTCCTCACCTGGGCAGACACTGCTGGATACACACAGTTCCTCACCTGGGCAGACACTGCTGGATACACACAGTTCCTCACCTGGGCAGACACTGCTGGATACACACAGTTCCTCACCTGGGCAGACACTGCTGGATACACACAGTTCCTCACCTGGGCAGACACTGCTGGATACACACAGTTCCTCACCTGGGCAGACACTGCTGGATACACACAGTTCCTCACCTGGGCAGACACTGCTGGATACACACAGTTCCTCACCTGGGCAGACACTGCTGGATACACACAGTTCCTCACCTGGGCAGACACTGCTGGATACACACAGTTCCTCACCTGGGCAGACACTGCTGGATACACACAGTTCCTCACCTGGGCAGACACTGCTGGATACACACAGTTCCTCACCTGGGCAGACACTGCTGGATACACACAGTTCCTCACCTGGGCAGACACTGCTGGATACACACAGTTCCTCACCTGGGCAGACACTGCTGGATACACACAGTTCCTCACCTGGGCAGACACTGCTGGATACACACAGTTCCTCACCTGGGCAGACACTGCTGGATACACACAGTTCCTCACCTGGGCAGACACTGCTGGATACACACAGTTCCTCACCTGGGCAGACACTGCTGGATACACACAGTTCCTCACCTGGGCAGACACTGCTGGATACACACAGTTCCTCACCTGGGCAGACACTGCTGGATACACACAGTTCCTCACCTGGGCAGACACTGCTGGATACACACAGTTCCTCACCTGGGCAGACACTGCTGGATACACACAGTTCCTCACCTGGGCAGACACTGCTGGATACACACAGTTCCTCACCTGGGCAGACACTGCTGGATACACACAGTTCCTCACCTGGGCAGACACTGCTGGATACACACAGTTCCTCACCTGGGCAGACACTGCTGGATACACACAGTTCCTCACCTGGGCAGACACTGCTGGATACACACAGTTCCTCACCTGGGCAGACACTGCTGGATACACACAGTTCCTCACCTGGGCAGACACTGCTGGATACACACAGTTCCTCACCTGGGCAGACACTGCTGGATACACACAGTTCCTCACCTGGGCAGACACTGCTGGATACACACAGTTCCTCACCTGGGCAGACACTGCTGGATACACACAGTTCCTCACCTGGGCAGACACTGCTGGATACACACAGTTCCTCACCTGGGCAGACACTGCTGGATACACACAGTTCCTCACCTGGGCAGACACTGCTGGATACACACAGTTCCTCACCTGGGCAGACACTGCTGGATACACACAGTTCCTCACCTGGGCAGACACTGCTGGATACACACAGTTCCTCACCTGGGCAGACACTGCTGGATACACACAGTTCCTCACCTGGGCAGACACTGCTGGATACACACAGTTCCTCACCTGGGCAGATACTCCTGGATACACACAGTTCCTCACCTGGGCAGACACTGCTGGATACACACAGTTCCTCACCTGGGCAGACACTCCTGGATACACACCCTTCTCACCTGGGCAGACACTGCTGGACAGACACAATTCCTCACCTTGACAGACACTGCTGGACAGACACAGTTCCTCAGCTGGACAGACACTGCTGGATAGACACAGCTCCTCAACTGGGCAGACACTGCTGGATACACACACTTTCTCACCTGGGCAGACACTGCTGTATACACACAGTTCCTCACCTGGGCAGACACTGCTGGACAGACACAGTTCCTCTCCTGGGCAGACACTCCCGAATACACACACTTTCTCACCTGGGCAGACACTGCTGGATACACACTGTTCCTCACCTGGGCAGACACTGCTGGACCGACACAGTTCCTCACCTGGGCAAACACTGCTGGATACACACAGTTCCTCACGTGGGCAGACACTGCTGGATACACACAGTTCCTCACCTGGGCAGACACTCCTGGATACGCACAGTTCCTCAACTTGGCAGACACTCCTGGATACATACAGTTCCTCACCTGGGCAGACAATCCTGGATAAACACAGTTCCTCATCTGGGCAGACACTGCTTGATACATACAGTTCCTCACCTGGGAAGACACAGCTGGACCGTCACAGTTCCTCACCTTGGCAGATAATGCTGGATACACACAGTTCCTCACCTGGGCAGACACTGCTGGACAGACACAATTCCTCACCTGGGCAGATACTGCTGGATACACACAGTTCCTCACCTAGGCAGACACTACTGGATACACACAGTTCCTCACCTGGGCAGATACTGCTGGGTACACACAATTCCTCACCTGGGTATACAGTGCTGGATGCACACACTTTCTCACCTGGGCAGATACTGCTGGATACACACAGTTCTTCACTTGGGCATACACTGCTGGACAGACACAGTTCCTCACCTTTGGGAGACACTGCTGGATACACATAGTTTCTCACCTGGGCAGACACTGCTGGACAGGCACATTTCCTCACCTGGGCAGACACTGCTGGATACACACAGTTCCTCACCCTGTCAGACACTGCTGGTCAGACACAGTTCCTCACCTGGGCCGATACTACTGGATACACACATTTTCTCACCTAGTCAGACACTGCTGTACAGACACAATTCCTCACCAGGTCAGACACTGCTAGATACACACAGTTCCTCACCTGGGCAGATATTGCTGGATACCTACATTTTCTCACCTGGGCAGACACTGCTGGATACACACAGTTCCTCCCCTGGGTAGACACTGCTGGATACACACAGTTCCTCACCTGGGCAGACACTGCTGGATACACACATTTCCTCACCTCTGCAGAAACTGATGGATACACACAGTTCCACACCTGGGCAGACACTGCTGGATACACACAATTCCTCACCTGTGCAGACACTGCTGGATACTCACAGTTCATCACCTGGGCAGATACTGCTGGATACACACAGTTCCTCAACTGGGCAGACACTGCTAGACAGACACAATTCCTCAACTGAGCAGATACTGCCGGATACACACAGTTCCTCACCTGTTCATACACTACTGGCCAGACACAATTCCTCACCTGGGCAGACACTGCTGGATACACACAGTTCCTCACCTGGGCAGACACTGCTGGATACATACACTTTCTCACCTGGGCAGACACTGCTGGATACACACAGTTTCTCACCTGGACAGACATTCCTGGATACACACACTTTCTCACCTGGGCAGACACTGCTGGACAGACACAATTCCTCACCTTGACAGACACTGCTGGACAGACACTGTTCCTCAGCTGGACAGACACTGTTGGATAGACACAGCTCCTCACTTGGGCAGACACTGCTGGATACACACACTTTCTCACCTGGGCAGACACTGCTGTATACACACAGTTCCTCACCTGGGCAACACTCCTGGATACACACAGTTCCTCACCTGGGCAGATACTCCTGGATACACACATTTCCACACCTGGGCAACACTCCTGGATACACACAGTTCCTCACCTGGGCAGGCACTGCTGGATACACACAGTTCCTCACCTGGGCAGACACTGCTGTATACACACAGTTCCTCACCTGGGCAGACACTGCTGGACAGACACAGTTCCTCTCCTGGGCAGACAATCCTGGATACACACACTTTCTCACCTGGGCAGACACTGCTGGATACACACTGTTCCTCTCCTGGGCAGACACTGCTGGACAGACACAGTTCCTCACCTTGACAAACACTGCTGGACAGACACAGTTCCTAAGCTGGACAGACACTGCTGGATTGACACAGCTCCTCACCTGGGCAGACCCTGCTGGATACACACACTTTCTCACCTGGGCAGACACTGCTGGATACACACAGTTCGTCACCTGGGCAGACACTGCTGGTTACATACACTTTCTCACCTGGGCAGACACTGCTGGATACACACAGTTCCTCACCTGGGCAGACACTGCTGGATACACACAGTTCCTCACCTGGGCAGACACTGCTGGATACACACAGTTCCTCACCTGGGCAGACACTGCTGGATACACACAGTTCCTCACCTGGGCAGACACTGCTGGATACACACAGTTCCTCACCTGGGCAGACACTGCTGGATACACACAGTTCCTCACCTGGGCAGACACTGCTGGATACACACAGTTCCTCACCTGGGCAGACACTGCTGGATACACACAGTTCCTCACCTGGGCAGACACTGCTGGATACACACAGTTCCTCACCTGGGCAGACACTGCTGGATACACACAGTTCCTCACCTGGGCAGACACTGCTGGATACACACAGTTCCTCACCTGGGCAGACACTGCTGGACACACACAGTTCCTCACCTGGGCAGACACTGCTGGACAGACACAGTTCCTCACCTGGGCAGACACTGCTGGATACACACAGTTCCTCACCTGGGCAGACACTGCTGGATACACACAGTTCCTCACCTGGGCAGACACTGCTGGATACACACAGTTCCTCACCTGGGCAGACACTGCTGGATACACACAGTTCCTCACCTGGGCAGACACTGCTGGATACACACAGTTCCTCACCTGGGCAGACACTGCTGGATACACACAGTTCCTCACCTGGGCAGACACTGCTGGATACACACAGTTCCTCACCTGGGCAGACACTGCTGGATACACACAGTTCCTCACCTGGGCAGACACTGCTGGATACACACAGTTCCTCACCTGGGCAGACACTGCTGGACACACACAGTTCCTCACCTGGGCAGACACTGCTGGACAGACACAGTTCCTCACCTGGGCAGACACTGCTGGATACACACAGTTCCTCAACTGGGCAGACACTGCTGGACAGACACAGTTCCTCACCTGGGCAGACACTGCTGGATACACACAGTTCCTCACCTGGGCAGACACTGCTGGATACACACAGTTCCTCACCTGGGCAGACACTGCTGGATACACACAGTTCCTCACCTGGGCAGACACTGCTGGATACACACAGTTCCTCACCTGGGCAGACACTGCTGGATACACACAGTTCCTCACCTGGGCAGACACTGCTGGATACACACAGTTCCTCACCTGGGCAGACACTGCTGGATACACACAGTTCCTCACCTGGGCAGACACTGCTGGACACACACAGTTCCTCACCTGGGCAGACACTCCTGGATACACACAGTTCCTCACCTGGGCAGACACTGCTGGATACACACAGTTCCTCACCTGGGCAGACACTGCTGGATACACACAGTTCCTCACCTGGGCAGACACTGCTGGATACACACAGTTCCTCACCTGGGCAGACACTGCTGGATACACACAGTTCCTCACCTGGGCAGACACTGCTGGATACACACAGTTCCTCACCTGGGCAGACACTGCTGGATACACACAATTCCTCCCCTGGGTAGACACTGCTGGATACACACAGTTCCTCACCTGGGCAGACACTGCTGGATACACACAGTTCCTCACCTGGGAAGACACTGCTGGACTGACACAGTTCCTCACCTGGGCAGATAATGCTGGATATGCACAGTTCCTCACCTGGGCAGACACTGCTGGACAGACACAATTCCTCACCTGGGCAGATACTGCTGGATACACACATTTCCTCACCTGGGCAGATACTGCTGGATACTCACAGTTCCTCACCTAGGCAGACACTACTGGATACACACAGTTCCTCACCTGGGCAGATACTGCTGGGTACACACAGTTTCTCACCTGGGTAGACAGTGCTGGATACACACACTTTCTCACCTTGGCAGACACTCCTGACTATACACACTTTCTCACCTGGGCAAACACTGCTGGACATACACAGTTCCTTAACTTGGCTGACACTCCTGGACACACAAACTTTTTCACCTGGGCAGATACTCCTGGATACACACAGTTCTTCACCTGGGCAGACACTGCTGGACAGACACAGTTCCTCACCTTGGGGAGACACTGCTGGATAGACATATTTCCTCACCTGGGCAGACACTGCTGGACAGACATGGTTCCTCACCTGGGCAGACACTGCTGGATACACACTGTTCCTCACCTGGGCTGACCCTGCTGGATACACACAGTTCCTCACCTGGTCAGACGCTGCTGGACAGACACAGTTCCTCACCTTGGCCGATACTGCTGTATACACACATTTCCTCACCTAGTCAGATGCTACTGTACAGATACAATTCCTCACTTGGGCAGACACTGCTAGATACACACAGTTCCTCACCTGGGCAGATGTTGCTGGATACATACAGTTCCTCATCTGGGCATACACTGCTGGATACACACAGTTCCTCCCCTGGGTAGACACTGCTGGATACACACAGTTCCTCACCTGGGCAGAAACTGCTGGATACACATATTTCCTCACCTCTGCAGACACTGCTGGATACACACAGTTCCACACCTCGGCAGACACTGCTGGATACACACATTTCCTCACCTGGGCAGATACTGCTGGATACACACAGTTCCTCGCCTAGGCAGATACTGCTGGATACACACAGTTCCTCACCTGGGCAGACACTGCTAGACAGACACAGTTCCTCACCTGGGCAGATACTGCTGGATACACACAGTTCCTCACCTGTTCATACACTGCTGGCCAGACACAATTCCTCACCTGGGCAGACACTGCTAGATACACACTGTTCCTCACCTGGGCAGATATTGCTGGATACACACAGTTCCTCACCTGGGCAGACACTGCTGGTTACACACAATTCCTCCCCTGGGTAGACACTGCTAGATACACACAGTTCCTCACCTGGGCAGACACTGCTGGATACACACAGTTCCTCACCTGGGCAGACCCTGCTGGATACACACAGTTCCTTACCTGGGAAATCACTGCTGGATATACACAGTTCCTCACCTGGGGAGACACTGCTGAATACACACAGTTCCTCACCTGTGTAGTCACTGCTGATATACACAGTTCCTCACTTGGACAGACACTGCTGGACAGACACAGTTCCTTCCCTGGGAAGTCACTGCTGGATACACACAGTTCCTCACCTGGGGAGACACTGCTGGATACACACAGTTCCTCACCTGGGAAGTCACTGCTGGTTATACACTTTTCCTCACTTGGGCAGACACTGCTGGACAGACACAGTTCCTTCCCTGGGAAGTCCCTGCTGGATATACACAGTTCCTCACTTGGGCAGACACTTTTTGAATCATGCAGTTCCTCAGTTTGGTGGCCACTGCTGGACAAATGCAGTTCTTTTCTAGGGCAGCCATTGTTTGCTGATGTCTCTGGCTATTTTTATTTTGGGGGACAGTGTCCCTCACTGAACTTGGAGCTTACCAGTTTGGGAAGACAAGTTGATGCAGAGGCTCCAGGTTTTAGGTTCTCCCTGCTTCCCCCTCTCTCACACTAGTGTTACAGTCACCCCCACTAAACTCAGTGCAGTGATCTGAACTCAGGTCCTCATGTCTTTGCAGCATGCACTTGACTTGACTCTAGGTTTTCTAGCATGACATAAGCCAATTTCATAATAAATGATATTGATTTATATACACATGAATAACTTTCAGTAACTAAATCCTACCTCTCTGTATCTAGTATCCTTTGGATGTGAAATGTATCTCACAGATTTATGTGTTTGAACAGTGGGTTCCCAGCTGGAGGTACTGTTTGGGGAGAATGCCGAATTCTGGGTATGTTGTCTAAGAAGGTACTTGTAGTGCTCCAACACAGGGTTTTTCAGTTTAGCCCAGGCTGGTTCCAGCCTGAGGGCTCTGCCTCCTGACTCTGTAGTCCCAGCTGCTCCTTGGTCCCAGTTATGAGTATCTGCCACTACCCTGCCTTCCGCTAAGCAGAACACACCCCATGTTGTTTCTTTAAGGTAATGAGAGGTAATTGTTTCTTCACAGTAATGAGAAAGATAAGCTACCCAGCACTTAATTTCTATTTGCCTATGTTCAAATGGTAACAATTCTGTATTTCTACAAAATTCTCAGTAAAAACCAACTATTTCTACAACTATTTACTGTCCTTATGTGCTTAGGAGAACTAAGCCATTAAGATCATTTGTCTGTCTGTCTGTCTGTCTCCTTTAGGAGGCAAAATGGAATATGGTGAGGAGTAATCTCTTGGCCCAGTTCTTCTTTGAAAAGCAGTATTCTGGGTTTAAAGAATCTAATATGAAGCAAGTGTTCAAAGCTTCCCATGCTCTTGTGACTGAGGAAATTATACCTGTTAACATTACTCCTACTAGAAGGTCCTTAGCATTCTGTTCTGTAGTTCTTTTAGCTACTAGGAACTGAAGCATCCACTTTCTTCCTCTTAAGTATTAAACCAACTAAGCAATGTCTAAATGCAGAAGTCTTTAGTAAGTCCTGTAATCAGGGATGTCCTTGGTTCCTAGCGAATGAGGGGACAGAAGTCTCAGCAGTCTCTCTTATAACCCAGGTTATGTGGAATTCATAACTATTCCACAATCATAGCAAAAACAGTGCTTCAACCATGCTAAAAATATCTAACTTACATGAAAATGTAATTTGAGATTTACATGAATGAAAAAAAGTTTTTGACTTATTTGGGTTATCAAAGAACAAATTATTTTATAACCTCTGAAAATTCCAAAAAGAAATATGATTGCAAACAAAGGGACTTTAAATAAATGGATTGCAAATTATAACTTTCTACTTCCATTTATGTTGAGAGGAGTGTAAACAACACAGAAGTTACAAACTACAGTTCTTAGTGGACTCTGGGTAGATGTGAAATGATTGGCAGGCCCTGAGAGATGTAGTCTCATTTTAATACATCTAAAATTATCTCATTGTACAATATCAAGGTAGATTTCCAATCCATGCAAGCATTGCTGCTCATTCCTAGAGGGTTTGATATTCTTTTCTTCAGATGATCTCCTCTCTTGGCTTCCTCCAGCCATTCCAAGACTCCAAAGATGTGCCCAGTTCTTTCCAGAGCATTCATGTAAGTAGTAGAATGTCCCATACCTTCTTGGATATCATAGCATTGAGGTCCAGCTCACTTTTTCAGGGGAGATTCATCAAGGTTTCAATCCAATTGGAATATCACTTAGTCAGACATACAAAAACCCAGATGTCAGCATCTTTACAGATAAAAGGCTAAACAGGAAGTCATATTTAGATGTGAACATAAGAAAAGGTTTATCCCACACATCTGTCAAAATAATACGTGGTTACACTGCATAGTAAACACCTCCAAATTAAATAATTTTACCTAAATACAACATGGTTTAAATAGCTTCTATTATGTATGCATCCTCACCTATTAGAGAGCAGAAGTGAGGGAGGAACATATTGAGTCCAGGGTGAGAGAAGGAAAGAACAAGAGAGAGAACTTCATCCATGGTGAGTTGCACTCAGTATATGATGGGCATGCTGCAGCTTGAAGAAAACAAGCATTTGGGAAAGGAGCCCCAGACATCAGTGTGTGATGCAGGGGTAGCACAAAGGAGTCAGAGCAGGAGGTATGGGGAAGACAGCAGCCTTGGTATAGGACTTTATACCATCTACCTAAAGTCACCCATGAAAACAACTGGGTATGCTTACCTTTGGAGAAGTGCTCAAGGAAATGGCCTGCATTTTCCCTGAATTTAATTAGAACTTGAATCATAGGAAAGTGAATAATACTTTAACTGCTTTTCTCAGTTATTTCTTGTCTTTAAAATATATGAATAATTAATTGGAGTCCATTGGGAGTCTAACAAAGTGTGGCAAGTGCTAACTTTTGCCAAGAGATTACATACATATTTATATTTACTATGTACTAATCTAGTAGTATGTTACAAATTAAAGTTATTTCAATACAAAAAGCATAGACATTTCATATATTAAAACTATCTTAAAATGTAATACATCTTGACCTATAAAGTTGATTTAAGTTATCTTAGCTTTTCATTGTTTTAATGACTAACAGCATGGATCACCATCAGACACATAATCACAGTTGAGGAAACATTTGTGAATATGGAAGGCAGTCATCTAATCAGTGTAGGGAAGACAAATTAATGCTGGTTGTTTAGACAAAGGATGTTAGTTAATAAATAATTAGTACTCCTCTTTTGGAAGAGGATTGTTTATTCCTAAAAAGTGTTTTCTTGACTGGGCATGGTGGTGTGTGTCTTTAATCCCAGTACTGTGGAAACAGAGGCAGGCAGTTCTCTATGAGTTCAAGGTACTTTGGTTGATAGTGTGAGTTCTAGGCTATCCAGGGCTATATGAGACCTTGTCTAAGAAAAAATGCTTTTTGTCTAATTATATGTCAATATCACTGGAAAATTCCACCCAAGGTTGTCTGATGTATTTGAAATTACTTAAAGCAGTGTGAGAGAAACACGGCTTTGTTAACTGTCTGCAGGTATCAGATACTCTCTGTGGCCCTGTGTACTTGTAATCCCTATTAATGCTTATCACAGAGGCTGATCAGTCTTTCCAGTGCCACACTGATGAATGGGAGATGTCAGTTCAAATCAATACATCTGTCTCATGAGATTGCTTCATGTCTTTTACATCTCCTATGGTAGTATGTCTAGGTGGCTGGACTATGCCTTCATGAAAATTCACATCTGCTTTGAAGGATATGGATCATTCTAACCTAAACAGTACCAGTTATACAGCAGGGAATCATGGACACATGAGAAGGCAGATGGGGCAAAGCCACTTCAACCAGAGGATACATCTAAAATCCTTTGATGAATGTAATAAATCAATAGACTGGAGTCAGACCTTCATAATACAGACTGGCACTGACAAAATTACATGTAACAATAGGGTTGACTAGAAGAAAATATTGGCTTCCAGAGGAAGTCAGATGTGGTTCTTGAAGTCAAGGAAGAGTTTTGTTTGGAGGAGAATCAGAAGATATTTATTTTTCTCTACTTCTTGTTTAGCTTATCAATATCTTGTTAAGATATTGCTTTTTTCTTAATATGAATCCCCTGATTCCTTTGCCAGGCAAAATTGCAGGTCTGCTCTGCAGCTTCTGGAGTTGATGCTTATATCCAATTTTATTGCAGCTTCTGTTGGCTATAATTATCAATTCTCTTCTGTAGTTGTGGCTGCTAAACTCTGGGGAACAAGCACCATATCATTCAATGGTGTTTATGTGTGTGTGTGTGTGTGTGTGTGTGTGTGTGTGTGTATCTCTGCATGTGTTTGTGATCCTTTCTTGTAATGAATGGCCATACATGGCTTTGTTAAGTGAAAGAGGAAACATATTCTCTATGCTTGCAAAGACCAAAGAAGATGAAAACAAAAATAATTCTTGTGTATAGTCCTATGGCAAATATTGTTTTTATTGGATAATTCTGAGGCTGCAGTACACTCCACTATTTTAGGGGTGAAAACAATTGACACAGTGTCAGTAGTCATTTGTTCAATTTTTTAAACAATTAGCTAACAGCAAATTAAAGTATTTAATTCAGCTTTTATGAATCTAAGGTCCTTTCAGTTTGGTCACTTTGTGAAGATGGTGACTGTTGAACACATACATCCAACAGAAGAAATTAGTTTCAGTGTGAGGCCATCTTGAGGTTGACTTGTCTTCACATAAGTCCTATTACCTTGACTTTTCTTTCTCCATGGGATGGAGATCAGCAGCTAGTGTTTGGCACTCTGCTGTTCTACCACTCTTCCTATGACAAGAATCCCCTTTCTCTGTGTCCAGTGCCCTTCAGTCATGCTGAAGATACCCTTGGAGAAGACAAGTAGATATCCTGTATTCTTAAAAGCCTTTAACTATCATTCTTCATTTTTCTCTGAGTCAGAGTCTCAACCCCTGAGAATGGATTTTTGAGGCTACTTCACAAATATGAGTAACATTTTCTTTTTTTTTAGCATTTTTCTATGGAACCCCCAGAACCTGAATCTGCTACTCTGCCTACACTTGTTTCTGTGGAGAGATCAGATGCAAACAAAGAAAATTTCCTTAACCAATTAAAGAGAAAATCAGTGAAAACCAGAATGAAAGAAGAATAATTTTCAGTGACCATAATTGTTTTACAAATGATTTTAAAACTGACCGAAGAATAGGATGCCATAGTTATTCAGGCATGTGGGAAACATATAGTTAAAATCAAGCATAAAAACTTAATTATATCCAGGCGTGGTGGCACATGCCTTTAATCCTAGCACTTGGGAGGCAGAAGCAGGTGGATCTCTGTGAGTTCAAGGCCAGCCTGGTCTACATAGTGAGTTCCAGGACAGCTGCAGCTACAGGGAGACCCTGTCTCAAAAAACCAAAAAAAAAAAAAAAAAAAAAAGAAAAAAAAGAAATAAGTGCAATCAGAAATTTACATACCTCATATATTTTATTAACATGCATATATTATATACATATATTTTATCTAGTCTTGATTATGCATGTTTATTCTGTTTACTGACAAGGCATGCACTTATGCATCTTTTATTCACTTTGGAATCTGCTATTCCAGTAACTAGTGAATGATTCTTTTTCACATACAGTATCCCTAACACTTGTATCACAAGTTTCTGAGAAACAATAACTGCTTCCTCCACACTTCTTTCAATTCAGTAAATCGTATAGCATAGAGGTATGGATTAGAGGCTATGTTTTCGATAGCCTTCTTTGGTACACTCAAGTTTAATATTGAACGATGTAAAACAGACGAGGGGACAGAACGGTTTTAAGAGGCAGGGTAGGTGTGTGACCATAAGGAAACAGAGTCTTCAAGGCCCTTGGGACTGGACTGACTACAGTCCAGTGGATGAACTTTCACTGAAGGACTTCTGGGTACAAATGCTTCACTGGATAGGATTTAACATGGCAGAATACATGAAATCCAGTGGGTGGCTATCTGACACACAGATGGGGGGTCTAAATTTGATTGAGATCTCATTACATAACTACACAAAACTCAAATGTTAAAATTATATAATATATATATATATATATATATATATATTTAGAGCCTTTCTATCTAAGCTTGTGTGTGTGTACAATGTCTATACGCATTCTCATTAATTTGTTAATTTGTCTGAATGTGTGTGAACCTGAGGTCGTCCTCTGCCCTCAGCACATACACCACATCAGAAAAATTAATGGGAATACCTTGCACCTTGCTGGCAAAAGTATCTTTTTTTTTTTTGTCCACTGAATACACCAAGCTATAGCCTGTGAGCTTCCTGGAAGTCTCCCCTCTCAGCCTCCCATCTTCCCCTAGGAATAGGAAATACAAGGGATTAAAAGTGCTTTTGTTATGCATCCAGCTTTGATATACATTCTGGAGATTTGAACTCACATACTGCTGGTTGAGCAGAGTATTTTTATCCACGTAGCCATATCCCTAGCCCCAATCTAAGTTTTAGACAAAGTTTTTCACTCTGTACTTTGTCACCTTCCATATAAAAAGCCTCCCCATGTGACTTTAGCAAGTCTTTCTGAATAAAGGGGTGTGTGTGTGCGTGTGTGTGTGTGTGTGTGTAATATATACAAGTACTCCAATTTACTTTAACATTATATGACTTCTGATTTTTGTTGTTGCATGAATAATATTGGTGTGTTCTCTTCCAGTACATAATTTGTCCCATATTTGTCTACATGTTTATACTAATACAGACTTTCCCACACTGAATGCCACAGTTCTTCTAATAGTTGCAATATGAAAAACAAATCTATCTTAACTTTACAACTTTAAGTAACTGTGCAGGACTGATATGATCATTATAGTTTCCTGTCCCGTTCTTGACCTTTATATTTACTATCACATCAGAGAATAATGTAGAATAAATTTTAACTTGCCTGTTTTAAACTTCTGTCAATTTTGTCTTCTTATTTTTATCCAGCACAACTTTACCAAACATATTTTTCTTTATGCACCTAAATGTTCTGGATAAATTTAGTTATCATCTTGGCACAACTGGGCAGAAGAAACCTCAGTTGAGGAATTTTCTCCATTGGACTGGCTGGTGGACATGTCTGTGGGGCAGCATTTTCTTGATTGTTCAGTGATATGGGAAGGGCCAGTCCACTGTGGACAGTGCTACCCCTGGGCAGGTGAGGTGGTCCTGTGTTGTATAAGAAAGGCTGAGCACAGGCCTGAGGAGAAAGCCACTAAACAGCACTCCTCCACTGTTGGTGATTGTGCTCCTTCCTCCAGATTCCTGCTTTGAGTTCCTGCCTTGGCCTCCCTCTCTAGTGAACTATGACTATGACGAAGGAATTGTAAGATAAAATAAATCCTTTCCTCACCATGTTTGTTTTGGCTCGTGTTTTTCTCATAGCAATAGAAAGAAACTAAAACAGATGTCGGTACCAGGATCATGGGGTATTGCTGTGACAGACCTGACCATAGATGTCTGGGAGGACTGTAGACCTTGTGGAAGTTTTGGACTGGAAATTGTTTGAAGCTCAGTAAGCTGTTCTTCAGGAACTCGGAATATAATGCTAAAAGCTGTGTAGACAACAGAGACCTGGCTGGTGAAGCCTCAAAGGGAAGAAAAGTTTATCAAGGCTGTTTGTATGCTATTTTGAGCTGGGAATCATTACTCTCTGGTCAGCTAGGGCTGAAGAATCAGCTGTGTTAAAGAAGAGACCATCACCATTGAAATGAAACCTGTAGGGGAAAAAGGAAGTCACCTGTGTCTTCTTTTGTGCTAAATTACCAGCTTGTCTGTTTACACTGAAACTTGGTCTAAGGCAGGATTTGCATGTGCATTAGCAAGCCTGTGACACCTTGAGATCAAAGGCATTGACAAGTACTTGAGACGTTATGGAACTTGAGGCATGAGTCTGAAACCAGGCCCTGAGATAGGATGTCACTCTGGGTATAAAAATAGAATGCTGTGAATTTATACCACCAGACAGGGACTATTGGCCGTTATTTGCGCATATAAATCTTAGCCCTTGAGGCTTGTGTAGTTGTTACCATCGAGTTGGACAGCGGTCAATCAGGCCACCAACTCGGGAAGCTGGAGTGGGGCTGGATGGAGACCTATCAGGTCACCAGTTGTGATGTGTAGTGAGGCCCAGGAGGGAACTAGACTATAGAGTGCCAAGCAAGCAGCAGTCTGGCATTATACTGTAGAGTGCCAAGCAGGTGGCACTCTACCTGGTGTAGTTGTTAGATTAGATAAGAGGGCAATGAAAAGGTGGTCAGCCTTTGGCCACATGGTTTAGGACAGCCACTGGTGGGCGGCTGTCTTGCATCTTCCATTTTCCCTGTAATCTGTGTGTGGTGGAGTGATACCCACAGAAAGCTTTGCTTTACAACAATTGATGCTGCTTAGCTGGAGCTGAAATATCACCTGTGAGTAACAAGAGACCAGCATCTCCTGGGAAGTATTTCCCCAGGATCACTACACAGAAGCTGTGGTCAAGAGGGGTCTTAAGGCTTCATCTCAGATGGAAGCAGAGTATGGTAAAGTGTGTCTTTACATGTTTCTGGTGATGAAGGTATGAAAGAAGGGGTCATGGAGAAAATCTGAGGCTTTACATCCCAAGCAGCCAGAAGAGCCAGTTTTTGAAGGTGCAGCCTCGTTTCAGCAGAGATCCCAGCATATTGGAGATGCCAGGACCATGGACAACCACGGAGAGCTGGAGCATGTGTGGAGTGGAGCCATTCCAAGTCTGAAAAGAAAGGGTTTTTTGTGGGTGGCAGAGCCAGGGAAATGGAGCTGCCCAAGCCCTTTGGAACACAGAACATCTGAATGAACCCTAGATGTCTAGCCTTGAGCTGCTTTGCTGGGCTTTGGCTTTGCTAAAGTGTGCCCTATTCTTCTCTTTTGAAGTATAAAAGCATCTAACTTGTTTTGGATTTTACAGGATACCACAGATAAGAGACTTTTTAACGAGACTTTTTAAAAGTTTATATGTATGAATATAGTTCCTGAATGTATATAAGTGCACCCGTGTGAGCAGTGCCTGCACTGCTCAGAGGGCATTGGATCTGCCTAGAACTGGAGTTACAGGTGGTTAGTAGCTGGCATGTTGACACTGAGAACTGAACCCAGGTCCTCTGAGAGAGTAGCCAGTGCTCTTAACTGCTGAGCCATCTCTCCAGCCCATAAACTTTGAAGTTTTAAAGTGTTTGAACTTTTAAGGACCCTCTAACTTTTAAATTTGTACTGTCTTGTACTTTAATATTATTCTAACATGAGAACATGTGGTTAAGATGTGGGAAGGCAGTGGTTTAATAGTGATATGTTTGTGTGTCAAGCTACAAGGGATAAGTTGTGCTGGATAACTTCAGTTGTCAACTTGACACAGCTGGGTAAGGGGAACCTCACTTGATAAATTTTCTCCATTGGATTGGCCTGCAGCAAAATATATGGGGAACTTTCTTAATTGTTGAGTGAACAACACTTTTAGTATCTTCTCTGCTTAAAACTGATTGGAAAAAGTTGAGAATCAAGTACAAGACAGATGGTCAATGAGGAGTTGTCTTTCCATTGTTCTTTTGTGGCTTTTACTTGAGAGAAAATCAAATCTCTCAAAATCAGTATAGGTTTTCTCCAAATCATACACTCCAACTTCAAGCAAGTGACTTAAAGCCTCACTTTTCTTATGAATCATAGTTTTATAAGGGACTAAAGAGATGGCTCAATGGTGACAGCATTGGCTGCTCTTGTAGAAGACCAGAGTTTGAATCCCAGCAACCACATGGCAGCTAACAGCTGTCTGTAATTCCAGTTCCAGGGAATCTGGCACCCTCTTCTGATTGTCAGAGGCACTGTATGACATGAGTGCCCTTACATGCATGCAGGCATAACATTCATACACAAAATAAAAATAAAGTTTTTTTTAATTACTGTTTTTTTTTTTAATTTTTATTTATTTATTTATTTTTTTATGTGTATGAATGTATTGTCTGCATGCAGGTCTGCGCACCCGTGTCGTGCGATGCCTCGGAGGTCAGAAGACGGTCTCGGATTCCCCTGGAACTGGAGTTCTCCTGGAACCGGAGTCACAGACGGTTCTCAGCCACCATGTGGGTGCTGGGGATCGAACCCGGGTCCTCTGCAAGAGCGGTCGTCGCTCTTAACCGCTAGGCCATCCCTCCAGCCCTTAATTACTGTTTTTTTTTTTTCCCAGCATAAGGAAGATGGTGTTTTGCTCCCTTGAACTTAGGTGCACTGATGTTATTTCTTATTCAATCAAGATAATTAGTGGAAATGATTTATGCCATTTCTTGGCAAAAAGCATCTATGATCCTGCATACAACTTTCCAGCCCTTTTCCTTTGCTAACATACAGGTAATATTCCAGATAAGGAAAACTCCCTGAATACTGACCCAAGTGTGAGATCTGTGCTAGACCCACAAAAACATGATGGACACAAAGAATAAGAAATGAAGTGGTGCCGGGCGTGGTGGTGCAGGCATTTAATCCCAGCGCTCAGTGCTCAGGAGGCAGAGGCAGGCAGATCTCTGTGAGTTCAAGGCCAGCCTGTTCTACAGAGTGAGTTCCAGGCCAGCTGGGACTAAAGGGAGACCCTGCCTCAAAAAAAAAAATAAAGAAATAAAGTGGTGACATATAAGCCAATTAAAAAGGGAAATATTTTATCAATATATTATCACTTCTCTGAAAACTTAAATGACTAAAGGCGATTAATTGCAGACTTTTGGTCAGTAACATATGTATACATGCATTCCTGATAATCTAGTTTAACTCAATTCATGACTCATTATAGTCATTTGAAATCAATTTGTTTCCATCCAGTCCCACTAGGCAAACCACACAACATTTACAACAATAATTTTCATTTCTTTATGAATAGGAGCTCTATTTTTCTTGCAATTATGGATAAAATATTGGTGACATTATAAAATAAGTTAGTCTAGCTGAGACACAATAAATGACTTTTTTATTTAGCTGAACTTTCTTAAGCATAGTATATGTAACTATTTTGTGGTCCTTTTGAAGAGAAAGTTATGGAATACAATATGTTATGTCCACAAAGAACATTTAGTTTGTATGTGAACATATTTGAACTGTGAAAATATGGTGAAATACTTTCTTCCCTCTTTTTAGATTGTTAAGCATAGTTTTGTAGTGGTATTGAAACTTTAAAGTTTTTTAAAAATAAAACATTCATGTCATATGAACACATTCCAGTGGCCTTTACTTTTTGCAAAATGAAAGGATGTTGTTCTCTCATAATTTGAAGCTGTGCATGAATGCCCTGGGAGTTCCAGTGTTTCCTTCCATCCGTTCTGCAGTCCCCTTCCCATCACCATCTCTACCCATGGCAGATCACCTCTCCTTTTTTATTAATAGCAGAAGCATGTTTTCTGGAGGAACCTGATAAAATAGACTTTTTCACTTTAATTTTTCTTTCTATTTCATCAACTTAATAGCTTCCTTCCCCATCATTCATGATGATTTCTAAGTTAATGTCTCTGGCTGGGTTTTCATATGACTACAGTTTGCCAGATTTCAGAAAGAGAGTCATGTTCAGAATTTATAATGCAGTCAGAACCAAAATGTCTTCTCTCAGAAGGAGTATAAGCTATGTAGAGAGAGAATACGAAGAGAATACACTATTGACATTGTCAATATTGGGGGTAGGAGAATAGGGATCCTCCAAACGCTCCTGGGACAATGGAATTGTGATGACGTTCTTAGGAAATCAGAAACTCATTCTGTAATTCCATGTTATTCAAATAAATATGAACACTGTAAATGAGAAAGAAAGAAGGAAAGAAAAAGGAAGAAAGAAAGGAAGGAAGGAAGGAAGAAAGACAGAAAGAAAGAAAGAAAGAAAGAAAGAAAGAAAGAAAGAAAGAAAGAAAAGAAAGAAAGAGAAATTCCCATGGTTGTTAAATGCCTAGACTAAGGTAATAGCTCATTAACTGCAAAATAGGTATCCTTACATTTACAGGCAAATATTCCAGACACCACTCAAAAAAGAAGCTTCTTTTGCACCAGATAAAATATAGAACAGAGTCCCACAGCTGAAGCCACACATTGTCTGTGAACTGCCCAAGCCTAAGTGACATATTGAGAATGTGACCTCACCTCTCTACAACTAATGCTTATGCAACATAGAACAAGAGGACATTAATTAACCTCTTAACTCTCATTAAGGAAGCTCCTTCATGTGATGCTGAACACTTTTTAATATGTTTCTCAGCCATTTTTACTTCTTCATTTGTGAAGTCTCTGTTCAGCTCTTTTTAAAAAAATTTTTTTATTTATTTTTCTCTATGTGTATGAATGTACTGTCTGCATGCAGGTCTGTGCACCCGTGTCGTGCAATGCCACGGAGGTCAGAGGAGGGTATCAGATTCCCCTGGAACTGGAATTCTCCTGGAATTGGAGTTTCAGATGGTTCTCAGCTGCCATGTGGGTGCTGGGGATTGAACCCGGGTCCTCTGAAAGAGCAGTCGGTGCTCTTAACCACTAGGCCACCTCTCCAGCCACTCTGTTCAGCTCTTTACTCCATCTTTTGAATAGGTCATTTGTTTTCTTCCTCTTTTGCTTTTTGAGTAGTTTATACACTTTGGATGTTAATGCTGTATCAGATTTATCACTGGTGAAGGTTTCCTCCTACTTTGTGGGTTTTCTCTTCACTTCTTTGATTGTTTCTTTTGCTGTACAGAAGTTCTTGAATTTAATAAGGTCCCATTTGTCAATTGTTGACCTTATTGTTTTCACAGCTGCTGTCTGATTTAGAAAGTCTTTTCCTATCCCTATGTCTTGTAGGTAACTACCAATGTTTTCTTCTATCATTTCTAGAGTTTTGGGTTTCACATTGAGGTCTTTGATCCATTTGGAGTTGATTTTTGTACATGGCGAGAGAGGTAGGGGTTTAGTTTTATTCTCCTACAAGTGGTGATCCACTTATGCCAACACCACTTTCTGAAGATGCTCTTTCCTCCATGGAGTCTTCTTGGCCACATTGTCTAATATGAGGTGACTGAAATTGTATGTGTTCAGGTTTGGATCCTCAATTTTGTTCCATTGATGTACAGGCCTGTTTTGTGCCAATACCAGGCTGTTTTTATGACTATAGCCCTGTAATATAGTTTGAAGTCTGGTATGGCAATCCCCCCTGTATTGCTGTTTTTGCTCAGGGTTGCTTTGGCTATTTGGGTCTTTTGTTTCTTCATATGAACTGCAGCAGGGGGCCAGAAAGTCAAAAGGTCACCAATGGACAAACAGTGGAGATTAGGAGTCTACAGAGTATGGGTCCATGGACAGGTTGCCTATATTCAGTTTACTCACCCAGGGCTCAGAGAGCATAGTGGAAGTGGGGCGGGATTAATGGCTGTAAGAGCTAGGATGATGGAAATAGAATCCTACGCACTCCTGGGACCCTGCTCATATGAACCTACAATAACGGTGTCAGCATGCATAATACCCATGCAAGCTCAACCAGACAAAAACCCAGCATGGAAGTACAGAAATCGGTAGCAGAACCCAATCTTAGCTGAAGGAATATTAGAGATGGATTAGAGATGGATGAGGAAGAACTGGCTTCTTTAAGTAAAGGAGTCAGGATGGGCTGACTAGAGCTCAGAGGATGAACTGGAACTGAGGAATTCCTGGGGAGACTAATTTGGCACAATAGGCCCTAACACAAATGATGAAATACATGAACTCCAAGGGGGTGGAGGGATTGAGGGATGGTGCCAAAGGAGAAGAGGGTATAAAGGCGATAAAGACTGACTGAGATGTTATGCATGAAATACACACAAAAAAATCAATAGTTTTTTTAAAAGAATTTCATACCAAAAAAAGAAAAGAAAAGCAGACTGAGCACAGGCCAGAGGAGCAGCCAGTAAGCAGTTTTCCTTCACGGTCGGTCTGTTCTCTAGCTCTTGCATCCTAGTTCCTATCATAATCTGGTAGATGTAAGGTAAAACAAACCCTTTCCTCCTCCTCCCCCCACAAAACAATTAAACTCTTGAAATGACAATTAACTGCTGAATCATTGGTTCAGGATAAGCCATGGTAAAATCAGTATTATAGGAAATTAAACTGCTAATCATTGCTTTTTCACATTTTTCATTTACACTTTACAATATATTTTATCTTTTTATGTATTTTCTACAATACATTCTGATCGTATTTAGATACCCACCCTATGTGCACACCCCATACTACCTCCACCAGTTTCTTGTACTCAAATATATATATATTTGAGTGTATATA
>VZQC01015396.1:3704394-3735522 GCA_009823505.1 Rhizomys pruinosus | reverse complement strand
TGGTTTATAACATCTCCTAACCATTAGAGGATGTAAGCTTGTGGCATCAGCCGTGGGTTATTCCTCCAAGGAGAGAGCCAATAGCCAATTAGATTTGGGATATACAGACATATGGCTGCCACTGCTGCACAGTATTTCCAGGCAGATGAGGTGTAGCTGGTGCTGACGGAGGAGTCTTGCTTGACTCAAGGAGACCTATATTTGCTTTATTGGTTTAGTGGTCTTTGCTTCTGTCATTTTTTCATTTAGGATATTGGCTGTGGGTTTCCTGTATACGGCGTTGATTACATTGAGGAGTGATCCCTCCAATCCAGTTCCCTCTAGGACTTTAAGCATGAAGGGATGCTGGATTTTGTCAAAAGGCTTTTTCTGCATCAATTGAGATGATGGTGTGGTTTTTGTCTTTCAGTCCATTTACATGCTTGATGATATTTATTGATTTTCGTATGTTGAATCATCCCTGCATCTCTGGTATGAATCCAACTTGGTTATGATGGATGTGGGACTGTATGCGATTTGCGAGCATCCTGTTTAGAATTTTGGCATCTGTGTACATTAGGGGGATGGGTCTATAGTTCTTCTTTTTGGTTGTATCTTTGCCTGGTTTTGGTAATAGAGTGATGTTGACTTCATAGAAGGAATTTGAATTCCATCTGTTTGTATCCTTCTAAACAATTTGAGTAATAATGGTTGTAAGTCTTTTTTAAATGTTTTATAGAATTATGCTGTGAAACCGTCCAGGCCTGGACTTTTTTTAGTTGGGAGGTTTCTTATTACATCTTCAATTTCTTCATATATTATGGGTCTGTTTAAGCTGGTGATATCTTCTTTGTTGAGCTTTGGTGATTCCCAGGATTTCAGATATTCATCCATTTCTTCTAGGTTTTCAAACTTGGTAGAGTATAGGTTTTTGAAGTATTCCCATATGATTTTCTGGATCTTTTCATTATCTGTTGTGATATTTCCCTTTTCATCACAGATTGTATTGATTTGGAGCTGTTCTCAAGTGGTTTTAGCTGCAATGTTAGATCATTCACTTGTGTTCTTTCTGTTTTTCTAATGTAGGCACCCAGGGCTATAAACTTACCTTTTAGGACTGCTTTTAAAGTATCCCAAGGTTTTGTTGTGTTGTATAATCATTATCATTCAGTTCCAGGAATGCTTTTATTTCTTTCTTTCTATCTCTTCCTTGACCCATTCATTATTCAGGAGTATGTTGTTTAGTCTCCATGTGTTCTTGTAGATAGTAAAGCTTATCCTGATGTTGATATTGCGCTTTATTGCACCGTGGTCTGATAGAATGTATGGAATTATTTCAGTCTTTTTGTATTTGTGGAAGTTTCTTCTGTGTTCCAGTATGTGGTCAATTTTGGAGAATGTTCTGTGGGGTGCTGAGTAGAAAGTGTATTCTCTGGTGGAATATTTGGTAGATGTCTGTGAGGTCCATTTGGTGTATCATATTATTAAGTTCAGAAGTTTGTCTGTTTATTCTTTGTCCTTTTGACCTGTTCAAAGTGCTCAGTGGGGTATTAAAGTCCCCTAATATGAGTGTACTGGGGTTAATCTGTGCCTTGTGGTCCTGGAGAATTGTCTTTATAAAGTTTGTTGCACCAGAGTTTGGTGCATATATATTCATAATTGTGAAATCTTCTTGATGAATCATTCCTTTGATAAAAATGTAATGGCCTTCTTTGTCTCTTCTGATCTCTTTTAATTTGAAGTGTATTTTGTCTGATATTAAAATAGCAACACCTGCTTTCTTTTTAGTACCATTTGCTTGGAATAATTTTTTCCATCCTTTCACTTTAAGCTAGTGCCTGTCCTTGAAGGTAAGATGCATTTTTTGTAGACAACATATCAATGGGTTCTGTTTCCTAATCCAATCTCCCAGTCTATGTCTTTTGATTGGGGAATTTAGTCCATTAATATTTAAGGTTATGACTGATAGGTTTGTGTTTCTTCCTTTTGCCTTATTATCCATTTGCCATTTTGGTTTCGGTTTCTACTTCTGCAGTTATGCTTTTATTGATTTCTCTTTCTAGGTGCCTGGGGATGGTTGCTCCTTTCTTCTGTCCTTTGAATTGCTTCAAGTATTCTCTGAAGGGTTGGTTTTCTGGACATGTGTTCTTTCATTTTGTTTATGTCATGGAAGATTTTTCTCTCTCCTTCAACTATAATTGACATTTTTGCTTGGTATAGTAATTTGGGTTGCCATCTATAGTTCTTTAACACTGGAAATGCTTTGCTCCATGTTCTTCTTGCTTTCATAGTTTGAGTTGAGAAGTCAGTTGTAATTCTGATAGGTTTCCCATTACATGTAACTTGTTATTTTTCTCTTGTGGCTTTAAGAATTTTGTCTTTGTTTTGGGAGTCTAGCATTTTAACTATGATATGGCATGGAGAGTTTCTTTTCTGATCTTATTTGTTTGGAGTTCTATGTGCTTCTTGTATTTGTATTGGTTTGTCTTTTTTTAGTTTAGGGAAATTTTCATCTATTATTCTGTTGAAGATCTGACCAATACCATTCTCTTGGGATTCTTCTCCTTCCTCTATTCCTATGATGCAGAGGTTTGATCTTTTCATAGTGTCCCACAGTTCCCGGTTTTTCCACTTTTGTGTATTTTTAAATTTTTCATAATCTTTCCTTGAGGTTTTCAGTTATTCTGTGTTATCTTCCAGGTCTGATATTCTTTGTTCTGCTTCTTCCATTCTGCTTCTGAGGCTTTTTTCATTCCTTTCCTCTTGATTGGATGAGTGTTTGATTTCCTTTTTCATTTCCTCTTCTGATTTCTTTAGTATTTCCACTTCCTTTTGGAGCTTCTTAATCTCTTCCTGTAGCTCTTTGCTTTGCTGGTCAATTCCCTCATCTTTTTCAACATGGGATCTTTTCAGTTTTTCCACTTCCTTCAGGAGTTTGTCATTCTCTCTCTCTAGGCCCTTCTTGAGTTTTTCATTCTCTTTTCTTAATTCTTTAATTTGCTCTTTATAATGTTGTACTCCTTTAAGTATGTTTACAATTGTACTTCTAATATCTGTGTCCTGGGCCATCCCCAGGGGGATCCCACTGTAGGAATCTTCCACAAGGTTGGTAGAGTTTGGTGTGGAATTATCCTACACCTTTCCCATGTCGTCTCTTCTTTGTATCCCTGGCATATGGGTTTCTCTTTGCCTGTTTTCCAATGTAAATCCCAAATGCCTTTTCACTGTGTTGAAGGTTTGCTTTGCTTGTCTCCTTCAGATGTTTTCGTAGTTTGTTTGATTGATTTTTTTTTTCTCCTTTACTCCTTGCTTATGGAGTGTTGACTTCTCTAAGCTTTAGGCTTCTATTGGATGTCTAACTCACTCTTCCCTTTCTGTTCTGAAGGTTCTCCAAAGAATCCACTTGGACACTCCTTAAGCAACCCCAGTTGGTGGGGGGGGAGTTGCTGTTTAGCCCACCTGTGCTTCAGGTGGTCTTGGGAGATCCCCGATCCCAAGACTCACACAAACCCACCTTTTATACCAGCTGGGAGATCAACTCTGCCCCCACAGTCACACAAGCCAATCTGGCCAAAGACAGGTAAATGTAATCAAACAATCTGCCTGGCTGAAGCACCCAGCTCCTACCTGTGCTTCAGGTGGTCTTGAGAGACCCCAAATCTCAAGACTCACACAAACCCACCTTTTATACCAGCTGGGAGGACAACTCTGCCCCCACAGTCACACAAGCCAATCGGGCCAAAGACAATGAAATGCAATTAATCTGCCTGGCTGAAGCACCCGGCTCCTACCTGTGCTTCCAATGGTCTTGGGAGATCTCTGATCTCCTTATATCATTTCTCAATCGAATCTAGAGTTACTTTCCTTTCCATGCCCCCACCCGACTTGAGTCCCTGTACTCTGCCATACATGTTCTGCATCTCTTTCTGAGTCTTTCCAGAGTTTTCTTTCCAATTCTTTTGTTACTATTGTAACATGTATACATGTAACTATGTATATATATATACATAGTTATATAGATAGATAGATAGATAGATAGATAGATAAATAGATACATACATATATCACTTGAATTGGAGGATTTTTTTTTTCCTAAAAGATGTCATATTTTCTTTAAGGAAATGCTTGAAGGCTCCTCTTTGGCAAGCCCAAACAACCATCAATCCTGAACTTGTGTTCCACTTTGGAGTCTTTCCCTTCCATAGTCCCCCAAAGGAAGTACGGTAAACAGGCACCCTGTCTTGATCACCCCGCATTGGCCTCCAGGATACAGCCGAGGTAATCCAACAATGGCTGTCCATATTCTGATGAGGCTGAATTCCCATTAGCTGCTTAGTTCACTGCTGGGTATCTCAGCAGTCCTCAGTCCACATTGGAAAGTTAAAAAGTAAAAAACGTGTATCTCATGTCCTTGAGGAGTTCCAAAAGCAGTGGTATCCACAAAGCATATGCACCTGCCTGCAAGAATTGAAGACAGGCCGAACAACAGTGTTCTCTTTTTTTCTTTTTGTCTTTTTACTAAGATCTCAAGTTTTATGTCTGCATTACAGTTCCTCTGGTCTTATTGATTACTTATTTCTGGTCCTACTTTCCTTCTGGATGCTTAAGAACACACCGTTAGCTCAGATTAAACAAGGTTTTGTTTTGTTGAGGTCAGTTGAGGATCTGGTCCTCAGGAGTCTCTTGGGGTTTTTTTTTTGGGTGGGGGAAGGTGGGAGCCCCTTGATCTTTCAGCTCCTCAACCACCAATTCCATCTACATGAGGACAAAATCAGGTCTTGCTAGACCAGGCTTCCTTTTCTGAAGAATGAACAGACTTTCCTCTTTATAGACTGGACACTGGCTGAAGTCCCCTTAGTGGCTCTCCAAGACCTCCCTGAACAGGAAGAATGGTGACTCACCTCTGCAGGACTTTTCAAGAGATGCCCCCATGTATAATCCCCTAAGACTTGGTTGACCTCTGAGGGCAAGGAGCAAAGTTGTCCCCCTGGTCCCTCAGCCAAATTGGTAGGGACTTCAGGTATGGTCGCTAAGCACCCAGAAAGGCTAAATTGCACCAGCCTGTTATATTGCACCTATATTGACATTGTATTCTTTGGAGAAAAACTGTATGTTATTTCCATAGCATATTTCTTGATTCACATCTTTCCATTTTAATCCCATATTACTGTAAAAGATGCACACATACCCTCCATCATATACTAAAAGTCCAAGGTCTGAAAATACATGTTAGGTCAGCTCTAGAACCTGTGTTGGGATTCCCAATACAAGAGCACAGCTGTCTTTAGATCATGAGGAATATAATATTAACATTTTTCATTTTGTCTTACACTTAGGTACTTGGAACTAGCATCCACAGATGAGGGATACCATTCGTCTTTTGTTTTTCTGGGACTGTGTTACTTCACTCAGCATAAAATCTTTTAGTTCCATCCATTTACCTGCAAATTTCATGATGTCATCTTTCTTTACTGCTGCATAGTACTCCATTGTGTAGATGTACCACGTTTTCTGTATCTACTCATTAGTTGACTTGGTTTGGTTCCAGCTCTTCGCTATTGTGAAGAGAGCTGCAATAAACATGGCTGTACATGTATCTCTGCTGTAGGAAGAGTCTGATGGATATATACCCAGAAGTGGTATGGCTGGGTCAGGAGGTAGGCTCATTTTGAGTCTTTTAAGCGTTCTCCATACTGCTTTCCATAGTGGTTTCTACAAGTTTGCATTCCCACCAGCAGTGGATGAGTGTTCCCCTTTCCCCACACTCTCTCCAGCATTTGGTATCATTTGTTTTCTTGATCCTAGCCAACCTTATTGGGGTGAGATGATATCTTAAAGTGGTTTTAATTTGCATTTCCTTAATTATTAGTGATGTTAAAGACTTTTTAAGATCTTTCTCAGCCATCTCTATTTCCTCACTTGTAAATTCTCTGCTCAGCTCTTTACTCTATCTTTTGAGTGAGTCATTTGTTCCTGCTTTTAAGGGGAATGCTTCTGACTTTTCTCCATTTAGGATGGAGAATGTTCTGTGGGGTGCTGAGTAGAAAGTATATTCTCTAGAGTTTGGGTGGAGTATTCATTAGATGTCTGTGAGGTCCATTTGGTATATTGTATTGTTCAATTCAGATGTCTCTCTGTTTATGCTTTGTCCAGATGACCTGTCCAAAGGGCTCAGTAGGGTATTGAAGTCCCCTACTATTAGTGGGTTGGAGTTAATCTGTGCCTTGAGGTCCTACAGAGTTGTGTTTATAAAGTTCAGTGCACCAGAGTTTGGTGTGTTTCATGATTGTGAAATCTTCATGGTTAATTTTTCCTTTAATAAGGATGTAATGCCCCTCTTTGTCTCTTCTGATTACTTTTATTTGAAGTCTATTTTCTCTGATATTAAAATGGCACTCCTTCTTAATTTTTGGTACCATTTGTTTGGAACATTTTCTTTCATCATTTCACCTTAAGTTGATGCCCATCCTTGAGGCTCTAGAATTAACTTACCACTTATTTTCAAACTTTGTAATTGCTGTATATGGGTGGAAGGCATGTATTCATAAATTAGAGTAATATAAAATTAACAGGAAAAATAGTGGAATAAGTCCTAATACATATTTGAATTAAACATACACTTTTATTTATTCAGAGGGTCATAATTGTGATCTTTGTTATCGTATATATATAAATATATATAAATATATATATAACAAAGATACATATACATATATATATATGTATGATGTATATATAAGTGATGTATATATATGCATACTTTGGAGCAACACAAATGGGAGGGAACAACGATGACAAAAGGACTGGGTCAAAGAACTGACTGGAACAGTTAACCTCTGCCCAAACAATACACCTCTGCAGAGAAAATCTTTAAAAAGACTGAGAAAAAGATACAAGACATGAATGGTAGAATGAATGAACCAGGCTGGGGTGGGGGATATGGAAAAGGGAGTGGGTCTAAATTGGACTGAGAAATGATGTATGAAATACACAAAACATCAATAAAATATTTTATAAAAATGTGGAATTATGATAATGTGGAGAAATTCTTGACTGCATGAAACAAATATCTTTGCATATTGACACCATAATTTCAAGTGGTAGTGACTGCTATGGAAGAAAGGACAAAGGGAAAAGTTACAAAGCCTGCCTAGGAATGGGATTCTGGGCCTAGTGTACCCTCAGAGTTCTTGTTTCTATTTCTTATCTTTCTATCTGACCATATGTGACTGCTCTGATAGCAAGCTAAACTAGGGAGACTACATTGATTGTCTCCATGCACCTTCACAGCTTGACATTCGATCATTTTCATACAAACTAGAGGAAGAGTCTGAAGCACAAGTACTTGTTTCCATTACCATCTCCCTGGAAAGGCATGGTGAGCTGGCTCCTCTCCTTGTCTGTATCTCACAGGTACAAAACCCACAGCTCTCTGACTCAGCTTTGTTGTCCACACCCTTCTATTTTATGGATGTTATGAGATCCACTGCTATTTAATTCAGGGTTCTGAATCTTATTTTGTGGTCCTCTGGCAACAATCTGTTCATATATAACCTCTTTGAAAATAACACTTCTTTAAATTATTCCATTTGGCCTTATTATCCATTCCTTGTTGGTATCTGCTTCATATGTATGCCTCATGGAAGGTCTCATGATGTGTAACATCAAGTCTCCAAACAACATATTAAGTAGTAAGTAAGTATGTAAAAATCCTTGTAATCTACTCATAGTGTACCTGTAATGCTAGCTACTTGGGAGACTGAGGCAGGAGAGTAGTGAGTTCAAGACTTGCCTATGCAACTTTTTGAGAAAATAAAAACACTCAAAACAAGGGACAAGTTAGAGATGAGAGTTTAATGAAATGGTGGAATAGATGTGTAAGGCAAAAGTATTGGTTCATTTTCTCATTTATATGATCAAATATCTGAACAAAGCAATTTAAGAATGCATGAATTTAGTTCAGTTCACAGTTTCAGGTTACATTCCAACACAGGAGGGAGATTATGGTACAGGAGCTTGAGGCAGATGCCACATTGCATCCATTGTCAGGAAGCAGAGAGGTGGATGGTGAATCAGTTGGTTTCCTCCTTTGGTTCAGCCCAGGATCCCTCCTATGGAATGGTGCTCCCTGACTTTAGGAGAGTCCTCTTACCTCAGTTAAACTAATTTAGAAGTTCCTTTATAGATACTCCCATGTCTTATCTCCTAGATGATTCTAGATCACATCTAATAAACAATCTGGGCTAATTGCCACAGGAACAAAATTCAATTCCCAGTACTATTGCAAGGAAATGCAGAAAATTCTTGATAGGAAGACCAAAAAGCATACATCTCAGAGACAGAAACAAATATGATACTTGAAGAGAAGGAAGACGACCAACATGACTTGCATGGTAAAGGATGAAATGTACAAGGAGAGCCTTCAGGGTAGAGAGTGGACACATATTGGTCAGAGTAAACTGAGCCAATCCCATGAAGTATTCCAAACAGAGGAGCAAAGTGTAATCGTGTGTGGTTTCTTATTAGAAAAGGCATCTAGAATAGGTTGCAAAATGGCCCCCTGACACATATGTCCAAGACAAATACTTGATGCCTCTGTAGACTATTTGGGGGAAAAATAATCTTCACAGAAATAATTACAATAAGATTTCTAAAATTAGATGGACACTCTGATAGTTCATTTTTATTGTAAATTTGAGTGAATTAAAATTCAATTTGGAAACATACTTCTTAGTGTTTCTGTGAGGACAGTTTTAGAGAGGCTTGAAAACACACACTGAATGTAGGCAGCCCCATCTAATGGGCTGACGTTCTCTACTGAATGCAAAGAGAAAAAGGAGAAATGGAACTTCAGAGCAGTCTCTGTCTCTCTGACTGCAGATACAATGAGACCTACCACTTTCTTTTTCCATGTCTTGCCCTCCAGTCCATGATGGATTATGTCGCCTCACACTTTGAGTCAAAATAAACCTTTCTTTTCTTACCGTGCTTTTGTTGCTATTTTGTCACAATAATAAGACAAGTAACTAATATGGAGAAGTCCAGTGGTGACTATATAAGACAAACAGGCAAATTCAAGTCTACAAAAAGGAAGACAGTAGAGACCTGATGTGAAGAAGGAAATAGAGACAGGTAATGTGGCCACAAGTGAATGATGTCATGGATTGACACAACATCTAGAGACGGGGGAAAAGAAAGTAATGAGTAACTTTTCTCTAGCAGACCTGTGAGCCATACTTTGATTCAGAGCTTTGACCTCCCAAAATTGGAGAGGATAGGGTTATTTTATTTAAGACACCCAATTTCTGTGAATTCATTAATGAGCTTCGTGATAGTGGCATGATTGCTCAGAAATCTCCACCCAACTAAGATATATAGATGAGAATTTTCCCTGCCACCTCTTCATCAAGGATCATCTGCTTCTATTTTTTTTTGTGTGTGGTGCTGGGGACTTTCTCTACCGTGAAACTGTATCTCTAGTCCTTCTCTGAACATCTGATATGGGTAATTATCAGGGATTGTATTTAGCCCTGACCTATTTAAACAAGTTGTATTTATTCAACGATGCATGTCAACCTTACAGAAATAAGTATGAGTGTCATAAAATATGCGATTTTTTTCAAATAGGCTGAGAACCTATATGAGACATAATGTGAGAAAATCCTCCAGGCCTATTTTAGCCAAAGGATAACAGACAGCCCAAGGGAATCTAGAGAAAAGCATGTGAATAAAAGATATAGTAAAGGAAAGGATGTGGACAACGTTCTATGCTCCAGATTCGCACAAGGGCATCAGAAATACTGATTAGACTGTAAGAAAAAAATGAGCAAATCATCTGGTACTGAAACATCCTCCCAGACCCAGGCTTATGCACACAATCATAGACCTTCCTATGTGTGATATGGTCTATATACACACTCCATATCCTGTCATCTTGGTCAAGGGCACCTTGTTCTTTGGGTTAATTTCTCTAGAGCTCCTGTTTTAGTTTCTCTAGATCTTCTGGGAGTTAGGCCCACAAACTCTTGGTAATTGCATTTATTCTTCAGAATTTTGTAAAATGAAGCAATCAACCAGCATATCTGCTAACCAAAAATAAAAACCAAATATACAAACCACAGCGACAATAAATTCCCGAGTATCAGCTCTTTTCTTTGAAATTAAGTTGAATATTTTAGAATGACTGGAAAAAGGAGAATCCATTAAAAATATAATTGCCTAATTATGTATGATGAGAGAACTGTAAAATACCAAAGATATTTTAAAACTTTAATTAAATTCTGTGCACATATTTTAAAAGTGTCTCTACATCCTGATCCATTAACAGCTACAAAGAAAACCTTACGAGAAAGTCATAATGATTCACAGTTGGAATGACTGTGGCAGGGGCAAGAATCAGATTTCTAGAGGGAAAATGGCTCCAGGAACATGCTCAGCTTGACAATATAGAACTGGGGGACTGATAAACGTTTATTAGTTTGAAGTTTGAAAAGCATGCATGCAGTGTCTGTATAATACTTTGTCTTTTAGTTACTGTACTACTCTGCTTTCTGTTCCTATCATAAACACTGAAGCAAAAGCAACTTGAGGAGGAAAGGGTTTATTTCATCTTACAGAAAGCCAAGGCAGGAAGCCCAGGCTGGAGTCGGAAGCATGAATGGTGGAGGATGCTGCTTACCGGCTGCTGTCTGACTGGCTCATGCTTAACTACCTCCCTTTTTAAAATTTGATTTGAATTTCATACAAACATCTTTATCATATTTAGACTCCCACTTCTATTTGCATACCCATCCCCCAACAGTCTTCATGCATTCTGGCATGTATGTTAAGATCTATCAAGCCAAGTTTGTGTCCCCAAATGTCCCTCAATGGGAACCCATCCACTAGCATCTGACCAACCTGTCTAATATTACTTGCTCCAGCTCTCCCTCTCCCAGTAGTTACCTGTTGCCAAGTTTCTCAGCTAAGGTGGGGGCTCCTTACCATTTCTGCCCTTCTCTGCCTGGTTTTTATCTAGTTTGAACTTTCATGTGTCTGTGAATGCTGTCATCATTGGTCTTAAGTTCTTGTGAATAACTTCCCAGCTCTCTGGATAACTCTGTGTCCTTGTGGTCTTCTACCACCCCTGGCTCTTGCAGTGTTTTAGGCCTTTATTCCACAATGGTTCTTGAGCCCTGGGTGGAGAGTTTTCATATAGGCGCCCTACCCATGGGCATGCAACGCTACAGTCTCATTCTCTGCACTTTGACAAGTTGTGCCTTTCTGGTTTAGTTATCCAGCCTCATTGGTCTAAAGGTGTATTGTTCTCAGCGTGTTGGACATTCCCAGCAATCAAAACAAAGTCCCCAAAGGCATACACACAGGCAATCTGAGGGAGGCAATTCTCTGATTTGGGTTCCCTATTTCCAGGTATTTCAGACCTGACAACCATGACAGCCATTATGGTCACCATTATGGAACTTTTTTATTGAATTAACTGATGCTGGCCCTTATCAGAATAGACTGCCTGACCTCCAGAAGGCACTAACAGTAGCGGCTTAGGGATACAGAGTTTGTCTTCATAATAAAATGTGCACAGCCGGGCGTGGTGGTGCAGGCCTTTAATCCTAGCACTTGGGAGGCAGAGGCAGGCGGATCTTTGTGAGTTCAAGGCCAGCCTGGTCTACAGAGTGAGTTCCAGGACAGCTGGGGCTACAGGGAGACCCTGTCTCGAAAAGACAAAAAAAAATGTCAAATAAAATGTGTACATATTTATTCACAGTTCTTTCTATTATCCCTACCTGCCTCAAGAGGAAAGGCAAAAATCAACATTGCTTTAAGCCCATATCTGCTACACTGTTCTGTAAAGTAAGTTGTAGATAAAGGATTTTTTCTTATATCTTATTTGGTTAATGATTATCCAGTTTGTTAGGTCAGTTATTTCATATTTATTATTAGACATTTTTAGTGATATCTCATTTTTTGCTAGCATGTATAAAACATGGGCAGAGTGTGTATCCCTGGATAGAACTCATATTAAACCTCACCCACTCAGGACTTGGGGGACCACTTTGAAAGAGGGGGCTCAGAAATATTGTAGGAGCCAAGGGTAGTGCATGACCAGAAAGGAAACAGAGTTTTCTAAGCTCTTGGAAACTTGTTCACATGATCTTGCAGCAGTGGTTACAGCATGGAAAAACCCACGCACACTTGATCTGACAAAAACCAGCAGAGAGCAGGGAAAGGGCAGGAGGCCCCCGCCTCGGCTGAGGAACGGCTGACAGCTGATCTCTGCTGGGTGGAGGAGAGCTGATTGCCTTGAAGGAAGCGACACTAGATAGGTCCACCAGGAACCAGTGGATGAACTCACACATAGGTACATCTGTGTACACAAAGTTGACAGTATATGCTTTAACATATGTGACAGAATTCATGAAATCCTGTGGCACCAAGATGACGCCTTCAGTGCCCACTGGCATGTGTGCTTTCCTACAGAGGCCAACAGAGCTTTCTCTAATACAGTGGATTCAATACATACTCAATTACTATTTGATACTAAATTCTTAAATCTGTTTTGAAAAATGCTCAGAAAATTCCACAGATTTTAAAACATGTCAGTTTTCCTAACCCAGGTGTTCTATGTAATTTTCATTCATATGTATTCATATATTCCCCTGTTTGCTCAAAATTGCTTTGTAGTCTTTCCATAAATATGCAAATTTATTAAAATAGGGGTTCAAAGTCACTCTTCAGCCATAGTTGACATTGTGTTGTCATAATATTTCTCTTATCAGTTTATGTTGTAATAGATTTTATTTTTATTTTAAAAATAAACTTATTAGGTAAAATCAAGAATAATATGTTTATAGTATTTATTCACATTTTGGGCATAGGAAGTTACTGTATTTTTCAGGCTGCCTGGCAAGGAGCTATCCTCCTGCCTCAGTCTCCTGAGTGTTGGGGTTTCAGGTATACCACCATCATAGTCCCTATTTGTGAAAGTTCGCCAGTTATTCTGATCCTAACCAGTTATTCTCATGTTTGAGGCAGAATGGATGCACATATCATATCAAGATTTAATACAGAGAACATTCCTAAGATTGCTTTTAGCATGCAGTTTGGATTAGGGACTTGAGATAGCTAGAACACTGGCCTCAATTCTCTGTGTCTCCATTATCTTCCATTGCCATGGCCTCCTTATGGGTGCACTGTTGGGCCCTGCCTTAGCTACACTGTGGCTTTACTAAACAGCATGTAGGTGGATGTCACAGTGTATCAGGTCTGAAGTGAGCTCTTAAAAAGCTTCAGATCTGGCTTCCCACTCTCCTCCATTTCTCTGAAAAAAGTTTCTCTCACTCCCATCCTTTCAGTCTAAGTCCCAGAAAAACTGTACACGGGGTAGAGTCATCCCAGCCAGGCCCAGCCAAACCTGCATGTTGAATCAAGACAGTCAGTTCAGCCCAGGCTAGATTCTATGGTCTTCTTCTGAGAGATAAATGCATGAAAACATGTCCCGTGCTGTAGTCTAGCCGGCAAGAACTTCACGCGGACAACAGGATTCTTCTGTGGTAATATTTATTGTGCACAGCTCTTTTGTGAGAAGGACCCCGAAATGGGGAAGAGGCACTGCTTATATAGCAGTCCAGAGGGTTCGGGTATGCTCTGGATTGGTGCACCGTCAGATGCCTCATTAGCATGCCCAAGGCGTGGGCCCAGAGAGCGCGGGCCCAGAGAGCGTGGGCTCATAGTAGTAGTCATGCACAGTTTGTCCAATGCAAAGGCAACGGCGGGAAGCGGCTTGTAGTGACTCAGGAAGTCGGCGCCATCTTAGGGCGTGGTACAGCACACATTGTTTGTGTGGTAGGCTGCCAACAGTTCCCCCTTTCTGTTTTAATAGAGCAAGGTCTCTGGGCCGCAGCTGACTGTTCAGGGGCGACATGACCTGTCAGAGACTCTATTAAAATTGGCTGGGAGAATGCCTGTCTTAGGTTGCCTCTGCAGAGGTATTCCTTACCCGTCATGGGGTGGACAGACAGCTTTTGGTCTGTTCCCTGTCTTAGGTTGGTAATACTTGCAGCAGGTCTTACCCGTCATTGACTACTTCTCCAGCATACTAAGCCAAATGTTTGGGGAGGAGCCTGCTTCCAAAGCCGCAAGGGCCTGTGCAATGACTACTTTATCGCGCTGATGCTGGGCACGGAGCCTACACATAATCCAGAGCATAATTATAATCCCTCCACATAGAAATAGGCCAAACCCTGCCACCCCTGCCCATTCTTTGAAGTGTGAGAGGCAGCAGTAATCCAGGAGGCCAGTCCTTACAGCAAGGGAGGCGTCCACTCTAGTCGAGTTCACGGTGACAATAGCCATACGAAGTTGGTCATCAAGCTGTCAAATTCTCCAGTCCAATTACCTAAAAGATATCTAGACAATTGGTTAGAAATTTGCTGCCCTTGTGAGTTTTGATATTGGATGCTGGTCACACATAGGCCAGAATATTTCCACTCAAGCCAAGCTGGGCTAGCTGCCATAGTCAAATGTAGTAGAAGTATTCCAAAAGGTAAAAGGCCGTTAATTGTCCAGCGTACTCCCCGTGACTGGCATCCTGTCCAAGGGGCAAAGCTGTTTTCCCCGGCCAGTACAGAAGGGTGACCATTTAGGTTGAACTGGACCCTTTGGCTGAGAGATAGGCCATCATCATTGGCCCTCCCAGGCGTATCAGGGGCATCAAACCATGCAGCAGTTTGATTATACATTTGAACACATTCTGAGCTGTCATTTATATTACTTACCTTATGGAAGCACAAGCTGCCACTAATATGAAGCTTTTTTTTTATTAATGTTAGCTAGTTCTATATCTAAAGGCAAATAGGGTACATCTAAATATGGATTAAAGAGGCGGGGAAAGAGTTTAGCATCATGACGAACTGGCATTGGCCTTGCGAACACCGACAGTATCCCCCAGCGGTCCTGGGATCCCAGAGATTTGCCTGCCTCTGCCTCCCAAGTGCTGGGATTAAAGGCAAGCGCCACATGCCCGGCTACAATTATCCCCTTGTAAGGGCTGTAACAAACAGCCTTTTAAAGGCAAACATCAGCAACACTTTTTCCTTCTCTATATAATACAGATTACATAAAGGCAGACAAATCCACATTTATGGAAAGCATTAAGCATTTGTTGCATGGAAGATTTTTTAGTTCTAATACTAGTAGTACAGAGTCAAGAGCATATTTTTAACACTTAACTTGCAGGTTCATTGAATATGGTTTGTTTTTAACTCCTGGAATAAATGGGTAGCTGTTTTTAAATCTCTACTGACAAATTAATTGAAATAGCTCTGGATAAGCATTGATATTTAGAAAAAGTAAAAATCAAATGGTTTATTGTTGGTTTTTGCATTTGGTAGCATTTACACACAGGCTTCGATCTTCAGAATACCCTGGATTCAGTAGAAAAACCTTTTAAATGAAGTTTTGTACAATAGAAACTTTCTCAGCAGTCAAAATTTAAGACTGTAAAAAAATACATGCAAAACAACTTTTTTGAAAACACTTAACTTTGAACAAAGCACCAAACTACACAAACGCAGATTGGGAACATTTGCCTCATGGCATGTCGCGCCTCCGGGAACAAAAGGAGGTGGAGCATTTCCCAAATGTATAAGGCGGAGGAGCCGAAGGCAGGGAGCGGGAAAGCTATGGGACCTTTTTTACTTTCAGTTTTAACCTTTTCTTTCGCCGGGCGGGGCAAAAGTGTTCATTTTTGTACTGGGCTGCTTCCCTCCTCTAATTCCTCCTCCTCAGATGGCAGTAATTCCTCATTAGAATTGAATCATTTAATGTCAGGGCTTGTAGGTCTCTAAATGGGTATAAGGTACCTTTATTAATAATCTCGCTAGCATCCTCTTTTTTTTTGAATGCGCATCTAACCTTTTCACTCCGTTCTGTTTTCTGACATGCTTTCCTGAAGGTCCGCAAGGGCTTGTTGTCCTTCCCTAATTTCTTTTTTAAACAATGGTGCAAGGACAATTACAACAGCCAATAAAATAATTAGGCAAGCTTCCAATCCCTCTAGATCATCAGAGAAAAGCATATCTCTCAGAACTTAACTTAAAGAAAAACTTACCTGGCCACAGTTCTGAACCCTCTTCGGAAGTCGAAGGGTCCTCTCGGCGCCAGCGACGATGTAAGGTTCCCGGGTCTTCGGCACCACTTGTCAGGGTCCCGGGTCTTCGGCACCACTTGTCCCGCACTGTAGTCTCGCCGGCAAGAACTTCACGCGGACAACAGGATTCTTCTGTGGTAATATTTATTGTGCACAGCTCTTTTGTGAGAAGGACCCCGAAATGGGGAAGAGGCACTGCTTATATAGCAGTCCAGAGGGTTCGGGTATGCTCTGGATTAGTGCACCGTCAGATGCCTCATTAGCATGCCCAAGGCGTGGGCCCAGAGAGCGCGGGCCCAGAGAGCGTGGGCTCATAGTAGTAGTCATGCGCAGTTTGTCCAATGCAAAGGCAACGGCGGGAAGCAGCTTGTAGTGACTCAGGAAGTCGGCGCCATCTTAGGGCGTGGTACAGCACACATTGTTTGTGTGGTAGGCTGCCAACAAAATCAAATGATCTTTTTTATTTTTTAGGTATTTTTTGAGACAGGGTCTCCCTTTAGTCCCAGCTTTCCTGGAGCTCGCTCTCTAGACTCACAGAGATCCGCTTGCCTCTGAGTCCCGAGTGCTGGAATTAAAGGCGTGTGCCACCACAGTTGAGAAAACAAATGATCTTTTATTCAGCCATTGTTTGTTTGCTTCTTAGTTTCATTTCTTCTTTCCATGACAAAATACCCTGACAAAGGTAACTTAAGGGAGAAAGATTTTATTCTGGCTCACAGTTCCATCATAACAGGGGCCACAGGTTGAAGGAAATTACTGTGTTGCATCCAGACTCTAAACATAGAGTGCATTTATGCTAATGCATAGCTTACTTTACCCAGACTTACAATGTTACTTTGTCCAGATTTACAATGTTAGGGATCTACAATGAACAGATTTTCCCACTTCATTTAACATAAATAATCCCTCACAGACATGTCCTTAGGCCAATCTGATTCAGATATCTCTTTTTGAGTCTCTTATTAGGAGATTCTACATTGTCAAGTTGGAAAAACTAATCTCCACAAATACTTTGTGTGATTCTCGGTTTCATTTGCAACACCTGCATGGACATTCATGTAACTTCTTCCCATTCTGTACTTCTTCCTTCTCTTCAGAAAAGAATTACTATAATGAATCTTGAAGAAGTGATTGGAGTTAGGTAGCAATTTAAGTTTTTTACATTACTACTGGGTACTAGCTATCTCCCGGGGTATTTGGTCTTCTTATTGGCATATGTTTTACCAGACTGAACATATGCATTCAGGAATAAGGAGCACAGGGACATTTTTAGGTCAGGACAGTCATGCTGCTTAGCTTAGTGAATTAAATTTGAGCTACGGTATCAGAGAGTCAAAGACCACAAATATAAGTACCATCTGCCTGTAAGTAATAACGTTGGTATTTTTTAACCTCATCTTCTTTACTTTGTTTTACTTATGAAGTTTCTCTGAAGTGAATAATATATTACAGATAGTGATCACTGAGAATATTTACACATTAGAATCCATAGTCTGGGTCAAGAGGATAAAGGCAGATGTTCCATGCAGTGAGCTGGATTGCAAATGTTCTTCCTCCATGGTATTAATGAAGACAAAGAAGGGCAGAAGCTGAGCACATTCAGCTTGAGCTTTGAGAAAGGAAAGATCATGGTTGAATGAGGGAACACAAAGCAAATAATACAAACAGAGATAAATTCACATAGACAACTAATAATACACAAGTATATATGTATGGAGGGTAAAAATTAAATGCCAGTTCCCAGGGATGCCAAAATTGGATACTCAGAAATATTGCAATTTGCCATCAGCAGGGTCTCTGTGTATAGTACAGTTAGCTCTAGGAAAATACTGAGAGTTGTATTTGGGTCTGTCAAGAAGCAAGATAAAGTGAAATTCCCATGATCAAAAAAGAAATATGAAAAGGAGGGAAAAAAATGAGGAAGAGGAAGAAGAAAGAGAAAAAAATCCAGCTACTGCCAAAAGTACTCTGATAAAATTGAGACTGCCGTGAAGCTTTGAAGGAGGAATTTTAGTCCTGAGCTTCCTAAACTTTAATTTAAAAATAAAATATTTAAATCTTGGTTTCCTTCGCCTTAGTCTCAAACTTAATTCCTTAACTTGCAGTTATTTATTTATTTTTTTCAGTTTTAGACTTTAATTTCTTACTGAAAATATGAGAGATATTTGAAATTGAATCTGGGAATGTCTTCATCTCTTTGGCATTTTGAGGGTCTTAATAACATTTAATCTAATTGCAGAATCACTAATAAGATATATTGCACAACATGGCTAAATGTTCATGGCAATGGAAAATTGAATACAAATTGAGTTTTTAATTTCAGCTTCTGACCATGATGAAGTAAAATAATTCAAAATTACCCTCCTGGAATATGTCACTTAAAAGAATGAGTAAAATATATAAATTATTCTTTAACTCATTGGAAAATGTATGACAAAAAAAGACTTTCAAAATGCAGCTAATAAGGTAAGATCCAGAGCCTCTTCTTTTAAAAAGTTTATTTTATATATTCAACTTAAAAATGAATCTATTGTGGGTTGGAGAGATGACTCAGAGGTTAAAATAACCAACTACTCTTGCAGAGGACCTGGGTTCAATGCTCAGCACCCACATGGCGTCTAAGGACTGTCTTAACTCCAGTTCCAGGGAAACCCAATGCCCCTTTCTGACCTCCTTGGCATTGCATGACACGGGTGCACCACCTACATGCAGACAGTATACTCATACATATAAAAAATAAAAAATAAAAAATAAAATTTAAAAAATGCAGGTCAAGTAGCATCACTATTCATAAAATTAAAAAAAAAAGATTCTATTGTAAGGTTGTAGCCCACCTAAGTCACAGACTTCAGGAGGCCAATTGAGGCAGAAATTCTGAGAGATAATTAATCCTGCAACCTGAGAAATGTTGCTGCAACATCCTGCAATCATACCTCACCTGAAACCGGGACCAGAACCAGGCCTCAGTGTCTCTCAGGATGCTTCCATTGAAACTAGTTACAGGCCCCAGTTTCTGATACCAGCCACAGATCCACCTATGCCCATTCCCCAATCTCCTTGCCCTCACTTCCTTGAAAATTCACTTCCTTGTGTGGTTGGGTTTAAAGCTGACATTTGGGGGTCATTCTAATGCTGGTCACCCTAATCCCGACAGAGGCAGGCCAGTAGACATTCCTAAAATAAATCCAACTTTCTTTTCATCGGAGTCCTGACTCTCTTTCTCCTCCCTGTGCTGGGTCTCCCCTCATAATGAACTTAACATCTATCATCTAAGTATTTATTTAGTAGTTAATTTTACATTTATTTATTATTTGTTGTGTGTGTATGTGTATGTATGAAGATGGTGCATACACAGAAATCAGAGGTCAAATTTCAAGAGTTGGTTCTCTCTTTCAACATATGTGTTTTCTATGCAACACATAATTCTCACCTCAAAGAGGTTAAGAAATAGTTCATTCTGTTTTTTGACCCATGAGTTTCAAAAAGGCAGTTGTAGTACACGTACCTATAGGCAGGAATCAAGGCGCAGATTTCATCAAATTCACCCAAGCTTAAAATAAAAAGGGGGATACAGATATATATGAAACCTTTTTGTCAAAAACTTTGCAATTCAAATCTTAAAACTAACTACGGGAAAAGATTTGCATGTTCCCACAGGTCAAAACATCACCAACTTAATGGCTGAGAAAGAAAAGACACAGCTTTGCATTGTGTAGGATGTACCAGGAAGTGCCAGCAGAAAGGCTGGCCGGTCTGAACATTGAAAGGAAGAAAAGCCTCAGACTGCTACAGGCATCAAACCCCTCTGTGGATCCTACTTGTAACAACTATTTATAATGAGTCATAGCAAAACTTACCTTCTAGGTGCCGCAAAGTTTTAATAGGAGAGATTTTTTTACCTCTCCTTCATAGAACAGGAGGAATATGATGATGATGAGGTCGTTCTCTAACTGTAAATTGGAGCCAACTGTCATAGAGGTAATCTCTTATAAAACTGGTAAAACTGCCTTCTTTAACTAATAGACATAGGAACTGTGAAAAGGATTATTCTCTATTCAGAACCAAATATAATACTAAATATAATACTAAATATAATACTAAAGTCTCCTTAAGCTGTGCACTTAAGCAAACTATAAATACAGGAGAACTCTGATATCAGCAATGTATTATTCTACCAAGGAGATGTTGGCCAGGGGATCCAAGCCCCCACAAACTGTAAAGGTTTCTTGCCTGTAAACTGGGATACCTGCAAGAAGAGAGGTGATAAGGCCCTGCTGTAGAAGACTTGATTAAGTATGGGAAAGATGTATTGAGACCACACTTGCAAGTGTACAGTTGTTCTCTGGAATACCAGAGAGTGTTACCAAAGGCCACCAAACCAATAAAGCAAATATAGGTCTCCTTGAGTCAAGCAAGACTCCTCCGTCAGCACCAGCTACACCTCACCTGCCTGGAAATACTGTGCAGCAGTGGCAGCCATATGCCTGTATATCCCAAATCTAATTGGCTATTAGCTCTCTCCTTGGAGGAATAACCAAAGGCTGATGCCACAAGCTTACATCCTCTAGCGGTTAGGAGATGTTATAAGCCACAGTAGGACCCTGTCATATATTACAGAAAAAAATATAATTCATAGATTAACATACTATCCCAATATCTGTGTCTATACCAAACGTAACCTATCATAACAATTAGTACTGTTTAAATACCTATATATCTAATTGCCTGGGCTTCATTAGTAGGACTGAAAGGTTATTCCTGGACAAACTATCAGCCCATGAAAGGAAATAGCTATAATTGACCAGAGTCCAAAATGACAGCTCCAGAGAAAGTAGACTGTTTTGCTTCTCATCCACCTGTGCCCCTTTTCTAAGCCTAGGGAACAATCTGCGGAAGAGGGGGCATGCTAGAATGTAAGGGCTGCGATTGGCATGAATGGTGAAACTACAGCAATATAGACTGGACACTTATTTGATCAACTGGATTGAACATACAAGCCCCCCTGCTGGATGGTGGGACATTGAGCTGTGTGGGTTTGGGCACAACTGCTTGCAAATTGGTTTTACATGAAGGATACTTGTACTCATAAATTATTACTTATTGTTAAAAAATGAAAAAAAATTAAAAAGTAATAGAAAAAAAAGACCCAAACTAACATAAATAAATAAATAAATAAATAAATAAATAAATAAATAAATAAATAGTTCATTCTGGAGCCATGGCCTGGGAACACAGATTCAAGCTACCCCAAATTTGATGTTCTAGTGTGGTAACAGTTACATTATGTTTTTATAGTAATAGAAAAGTCATAAATTAAGACTCATTTTAAATACATTGGTTGATGCATTTAGCCGGCAGGCCAAGGAGAGGGGGCTGTTCCTACTATAGGTCTCTGATGCTATCTGATGACATTCTTACCTTTTTGATTTTTGGGAATGGGTAGTCTGCTAAATTAATACATTTAATTAGTCACAAGAATGTTAATTTAGAAGCAGAGGTAAGCAAGGTATGGCTATCTATGGGGTTAAAGATGTCCCCAGATAATTTGTGAATAGGCTCTGGATCTGCAGCATTCCAAAATCTCCACAGTCATTGAAGTGCTAATCAGTTGGTGAGAACCTTGCAGGAAGTTCAGCTCTGGATACAAGGGTTCTTTCTGGGAACTTTCTTTCACAGCATGTAAGGACTGAACTCTGGACTGGCTAAGAGGCAAAAATCTATACCCTTAGAGGTATCTTTCCATAAGCTGTTTAGGATTTTGAGATAGGATCTTCCTCTGCAGCTCAAGCAGTCCTGGAACTATGTAGCCTTAACATCCAGCAGTTCTACATCATTGCTGGGTTGTAGAAGTAACAGAACACACCCATCTTCTACTTCTACTTTGATTGTTGCTCTTTAGACATAGTCTCCCTTTAGTACCATCTGGCCCGTAACTTACTATGTAGACCAGGCTAGCCCCAGTCTCACAGAGATCCACCTGCCTCTGCCTCCCAAGTACTTGGATTATTGTTGTGCCACAACATCCCAAACTACTTCCTTTAAAAAAGGTCATAAACGTGTTGAATAATGTATTTTCTGCACTTTGACCAGCTGCAATTTTCTGTATTAATCAGCATCCACTACACAGACTTCTCTCATGAGATCTGAAAGTTGTACTACTCTATAGGTAGAAAGATACAAATTTAGAGGGCCATATTATACTATGTTCATTTAAGAAAATTAACAGTAGCAAGTTTACCCCTGGTCCCCATGAGCATCTCATAAGTTCTCAGCAAGGTCTACAGTACCAGGCATGTGTTTCCTTGTGTGGAACAAGTTTTAAATCCAAAAATAAACTAGTTGATTACTCCTACAGTATCTGTGGTGCTGTTACATCCAAAGCAGTTGGTTATCCCCATATCATCCATGCTGCTGTTGCCTCATGGTCATATTTTGCCATATGGCCATTACCGAAGTTCACAGAATTCACTGCTGTGTGTTAGGTTCAAAAGTATTCAGAGCTCTATTAACGATAACTCAGGTTTTATTTTAAGGCATGGAGATCTGACTCAAAGCATGACAGCCAGCAACAGTATGTCTGCTTGGCAGACTGTTTTTTTAAATTTTATTTATTTATTTTTCTGTGTATGAATGTACTGTCTGCATTCAGGTTTGTGCACCTGTGTCATGCGATGCTGCGGAGGTCAGAAGAGGGCGTTAGATCCCCCTGGAACTGAAGTTAAAGACGGTTCTCAGCTGCCATGTAGGTGCTGGGGATCAAACCTGGGTCCTCTGTAAGAGCGGTCAGTGCTCTTAACTGCTAGGCCATCTCTCCAGCTTGGCAGACTTTTTAAGGGGAAAGTAGGCAATAGAGTGTGGACAATAGGCTGCAAGTGCACAGGGGAAGTAGGGTATTGGGTGTGGGAAGTAGGGTGTGGGACGTCTAGGGAAGTAGGGAACAGGGCATGGGCTTCTCTCTCTCACAGAGGCCCAGCACATTTACAATGACCTTTTCCTGAGTGCAGGATGGTGGTCAAGGGTGAACACTTCTTGGGGTTTCCAGGTCCGAGATGACTGTAGTCTTACGGTCTTACACACACACGTGTGTGTGTGTGTGTGTGTGTGTGTGTGTGTGTGTGTAGCTTATGGCCTTTCAAACACCCTTAGTGTTAGTGATCCCTCCTCTAACCACTCCTCTGCTCCACTTGAATCTTTCTGCCCATTATTCCCTCCTTTTACCTTCTTTTCCCTTCAGATCTCCTCTCTTCTACTACCTCCACCTAGTTCCCAAGATCTTTCTCCAGACTCCCAGGAAATAATATCTTTATAGTTTCCTGAATTCTATAGGTATGCCAAATTAAACACAGAAATCAATTCTAAAGATTTGATGCTAAGATTTATGTAAGAGTGGGAAGATCTGATGTTTTGCTTTTTAGGGTTTGGGTTACCTCATTCAGTATTTTTCTAGCTCCATCTATTTACTTGAAAATTTCATTTTACTTTATAGTTGAATAATATTCCATTGTCTATATAGATACCAAATTTTCATTCTCTGTTCATCAGTTGATGGAGATCTAGGTGCTTTCCTTCTCCAAGGCATTGTGAATAGAGCATGATGAACATGGATGAGTATGTCTTTATGTAGCAGGAAATAATCCTTTAGGTTATATACCCATTAGTGATATACTTAGTTTGTATGGTAGTTCTGATTTTCTAAGGAACTACCACACTGATTTCCATAGTGGCTGCACCACTTAAACTCCAGTCAAGAATGTATGAACATGCAGGATGAGGTGGCGCACACCCTTAATCCTAGCACACAGAAAGCAGAGGCAGGTGGATCTTCGTGAGTTCAAGGTCAGCCTGGTGTACAGAGTGAGTTCCAGGTCAGCTGGGGGCTACAGGGAGACTCTGTCTCGAAAACACCAAAAAAAAAAAAAAAAAAAAAAAAAAACAAAAGAGGTGTGGGTGTGCATGCCTTTAATCCTAGCACTTGGGGAGGCAGAGGCTGGCTGATCTTTGTTGAGTTCAAGGCCAGCCTGGTCTACAGAGCAAGTTCCGGACAGCTGGGGCTACAGGGAGACCCTGTCTTGAAACACCAAAAACAAACAACCCCCCCCCAAAACAAGATATATGAATGTTCCTCATTTCCCAAACCCTCACAAGATTTTTTACCTTTTATTTTCCTAATCTTAACCCATTGGATGGGGAAATATGAAATCTCAGAGTGATTTAATTTGCCTTTCCTTGATAGTGAACACTTTTTTAAAACACAAGACATGGAGATCTCCTGAGACAATCTGTGATGAAAGGGAAATATACAAAGACAAGAAAGATCCAGAAAATCATATGGGAATACTTCAAAACCATACTTTACCAAGTTTGAAAACCTAGAAGAATGGATGAATATCTGAAATCCTGGGAATCACCCAAAGCTCAATCAAGAGAGATCACAGCTTAAACAGACCATATTTATGAAAAAAATTGAAGATTAATAAGAAACACTCCCAACTAAAAGAAAGCCCAGGCCCAACAGTTTCATGGCAATTTTATAAAACATTTCAAAAAGGACCTAAAACCTATTACTGAAACTGTTAGAAGGATACAAATCAGAGGGATTCTCCCAAAATTCCTTCTATGAAGCCAGCATCACTCTATACCAAAACCAGCAAAGATACAACTAAAAAAGAGAATTATAGACCCATCTCCCTAATGTACACAGATGCCAAATTCTAAACAGGATACTGGGCAACATACATACAGCCCACATCAAGAAGTCCCATCATGCCATTGGATTCATACCAGAGAGTCAGGATGGTCAACATTGAAAATCAATGAACATCATCAAACACATAAATGGAATGAAAGACAAAACTCACACCATCTCTCAATTGATGCTGAAAACCTTTGACAAAATCCAGGACCCTTCATGCTTAAGTCTAGAAGGAATTGGATTGAGGGATGATTCCTCAATGTAATCAAAGCCATATACAGGGAACCCACAGCCAATATACTCCTAAATGGGGAAATGGACAGAACACATTCCCTTTAAAGGTAGGAACTCAGCAGGCTGCCCCCTGTCACCACCCCTTCAATATAGCTGAAAACACTATGCTTAGAGCAATAAGGCAAGAAAAGGAAATTAAAGGAGTTACTACTTGGAAAAGAGGAAGTCAAGCTATCCCTATTTGCTGTGATATGATTATTTACTTAAGGATGCTAAACAACTCACCAGAAAATTCCTAGAAATGATAACAGTTCAGCAAAGTGTCAGGATACAAAATTACCTAAAAAATCATGGCCTTCTTTCACCCAAGAACAAAGCCTCCGGAGAAGAATTCAAAGAGACCTTCCCATTCACCGTAGCCTCAAAACACTAAAAATACCAGGGACGAACCTACAAAACACCAAAACACTAAACAAAATGTTAAACTTAAAGAAGAATTGAAGACGACATCAGAAGATGGAAAAAACCTCCCATGCTACATGCGATGGGGAAAATTAACATTGTAAAAATGTCCATTCTACTAAAACTCTTGTATAGATTAATGCAATTCCAATCAAAATCCCAAAGAATTTCTCCAAGGCTTGGAAAAAAAAGTCCTTAAATAATTTGGGAAAAACAAAGACCCCAAATAGCCCAAACAACCTGAGCGAAAAGAGCTACACAGGTGGATCTCTATACCAAGACTTCAAACTATACTACAGGCTAAGTCATAAAAACAGCCTGATCTGCCAAAAAACAGACCTCTTGACCAAATGGAACAAAACTGAAGAATCCAAATCTGAGCAATACAATTTCAGCCATCTCCACTGAAGGGAAGAAATGCCTCAGATTGCTGCAGACATCAGGCCCCTCTCTGGATCCTACTTGTAACAACGATATTTAATGAATCCTAACGAAACTTATCTTCTAGGTGCTGCAAAGTTTTAATAAGAGACTTTTTAACTTCCCCCCCATAGAATAAGGGAAATATGATGATGATGAGGTCGTTCTCCGTGTAGATTGGAGCCAACTGTTCTAGAGTATTCTCTTGTAAAATCGGTAAAACTGCCTTCTTTAATAGACTAATGGACATAGAAACTTGAAAGGATTATTGCTATTCAGAACCACAAATATAAGTAAAGTCTCCTTAAGCTACGCACTTAAGCAAAATATATATACCGGAGCTCTGATTATCAACAATGGATTATTCTACCAAGGAGATGTTGCTCAGGGGATCCCGCCCCCACAAAAAGGTAAAGGTCCTTGCTCCAAACCAGGATATCTGTAGGAAGAGTGGTGATAAGTCCCTGCTGTTGAAGACCTGATATAAACATGGGAAAGATGTATGGAGACCGCACTTGCAAGCATACGGATGGTCTCTGGAATGCCAGAGAGTGTTACCAAAGGACACTAAACCAATAAAGCAAATATAGGTCTCCTTGAGTCAAGCAAGACCCCTCCATCAGCACCAGCTACACCTCATTGCCTGGAAATACTGTGCAGCAGTGGCAGCCATATGTCTGTATATCCCGAATCTAATTGTCTATTGGCTCTCTCCTTGGAAGAATAACCCACGGCTGATGCCACAAGCTTACATCCTCTAATGGTTAGGAGATGTTATAAACCACACAAAGACCCTGTCATACTTAACAGAAGAAAATGTAATACATGGATTAACATACCATCCAAACATCTGTGTCTATATCAAAGTAACCTACCATAACAATTAGTAATGTTTAAATACCTATATACCCAATTGTGAGTGCTTCATTGGTAGGACCGAAAGGCTATATATTATACTGTTTAAATACCTATATATCTAAGTGCATGTGCTTCATTAGTAGGACTGAAAGGTTATGCCTGGACAAGTTGGCAGTCCAACTTGAAAGAAAACAGCCAGAATTGACTAGAGACTAAGACAACAGCTCCAGAGAAAGTAGACTGTTTTGCTTCTCATCCACCTGTACCCCTTTTCTATGCCTAGGGAACAATCTGCAGAAGAGGAGTTGCGGTAGAATGTAAGGGCTGCAATTGGGGTGAATGGTGAAACTACAACAATATAGACAGGACACTCATTTGATCAACTTGATTGAACATACAAGCCCCCCCTGCTGGATGGTGGGATCCATGAGCTGTGTGGGTTTGGGCACAACTGCTCGCAAATTGGTTTTACATGAAGGATGCTTGTACTCACAAACTATCACTTATTCTTAAAAAAAAAGTGAAAACAAAACAAAACAAAAAACAGAAAGATGCAGAAAAGTTATGGCAGAATGCATGATTGGGATGGGTAGGGGTGGGGTGGGGTGAAGGGAAGGGTATATACACCTGAACTGAATTGGAAAATGTTGTATGAAATACACAAAGCATCAATAAAAAAAATTAGTTTAAAAAAAAAAGAGATGGATATCAGTCTGGTGTATATAATGTGTTCCAGGTCAACTGGAACTACAGGGAGAACTGGACTCAAAACATACCAGAAACAAATTGCAAATTGCTAGACCATATAGTTTAGTATTATATGCAAGAGACATCAAATTTCCATAGAATTTTAAATATTTCAAAAATCTGTACCTTTGGTTTTTTGGGATTGGTGATAAATTCACAAACTGCCACAGGGTTATGATCCATACCCTGTTGACTTAACCATCTTTATGTTATAACTATGAATATATGCTACCTTTTTATAGATTTGCACTGATTTTAGTCTTCTAAAGTATTTTGCTTCCATTCTGACAAGAAATAATTGAAGTTAACTGATATTTATTCAGTGCACAATATAGTAGGATTTATTGTTCAAAGCAAAGCAGATAATGTCCTGCCTTAATGGAGCTTAGAATAAAGTGCAAGAGAAAGGAAAACAAATAGAGAAGTGATTTTGTCTTTTTAGTGATTCACAGATACCTAATGAAAACAAATATTTTAATAAATCAAGAGTAATATGATGAAGAAAACCATTCATGTGTCCATCTATGTAATCTAAAGGAAATTAATTAATTAGTTATCCTGAAGCCTTAGTACCTTCTGTTTAAACAAGCTCAACACTTACTACAAAAGTTGTCATGATTTAATGAGAGAAAGCAAGTGTTCTCAAAACATTAAAAAATTTGAGAAAAAAAAATTTCAGCTATCTCATATTTGACAAGGGGGCCAAGAAGACACAATGGAGAAAAGACAGGATCTTTAGCAAGTGGTGTTGGCAAAACTGGATCACCACTTGTAGAAGAATGAAATTAAATCCCTACCTCTCACCCTGTACAAAAGTCAACTCCAGATAGATCAAAGACCTCAACGTGAAACCCCAAACTCTGAAGATGATAGAAGAAATAGTTGGCAGCAGACTACAAGACATAGACATAGGAAAAGACTTCCTAAATCAGACGGCAGCTGNGGCAGCAGACTACAAGACATAGGCGTAGGAAAAGACTTCCTAAATCAGACGGCAGCTGAGCAAGAAGTAAGGTCGACAATTGACAAATGGGACCTCATTAAACTCAAAAGCTTCTGTACATCAAAAGAAACAATCAAGGAAGTGAAGAGAAATCCCACAGAGTGGGAAGAACCCTTTACTGCAGAAACATCTGACAAAGCATTGATTTCCAGAATATATAAACTACTCAAAAAACAAAGAAGAAAGAAAACAAATGACCCACTCAATAGATGGAGTCAAGAGCTGAACAGAGACTTCACAAGTGAGGAATTAGAGAGGGCTGAGAAACACCTTAAGAAGTGTTCAACATCACTAATCATTAAGTAAATGCAAATCAAAACTACTTTAAGATATCATCTTACTCCAATAAGACTGGCTAGGATCAAGAAAAAAAAATGATACCAAGTGCTGGAGAGGTTGTGGGGAAAGGGGAACACTCATCCACTGCTGGTGGGAATATAAACTCATGCAGCCTCTATGGAAAGCGGTGTGGAGAACCCTTGAAAGACTTGGAATGAACTTGCCACTCGACCCAGCCATACAACTCCTAGGCATGTATCCTCAAGACTCACCCCACCACAGAGATACATGCATGGTCATGTTTATTTCAGCTCTCTTCACAATAGCAAGGAGCTGGAACCAACCCAAATACCCCTTAACTGATGAGTGGATAGAGAAAATGTGGTACATCCACACAATGGAGTTCTATGCAGCAGTAAAGAAATACAACATAATGAGCTTTCCAGGAAAATAGCTGGAGCTAGAGGACATCATGCTGAGTGAAGTAACATAGTCCCAGAAAAACAAACGACGAATGGTATCCCTCATCTGTGGATGCTAGGATGCAATTACCTAGTTGTAAGTATTTCCTGTGCATGGCCCCTTGAGCTTTTGTGCAAAGCAGTTGGGAGTGATGCATATTGTAAACAACAACAACAATAGCGACAGAAAGGACTGCATCAAAGAACTGACTGAAACTGTGAACTTCTGCTCAAAACAGTCGACTTCCACATGGAGAATATTGAGAAAGACTGAGAAAGAGATGAAAAGCACATTTGGCAGAATGCATTTGCTTTGGTGGGGTGGGCGGATGGGGGGGACATGGGTCTAGATTTGATAAAAATTATATATATATATATATATATATATTAATTAAAAAAATAAAACATAAGACATTTGAGTATCCACTCTTATCCTCTGCTCTCTGATTAGAGACACACTGTGACCACAGGACTCCTGCTCACTGCCAGGTTTTACCACTCTGATCGGCAAAGTTCTTTGAACTGTGTGCTCAAATTCACCTTTCCTCCCTTCTTCATGTTAAGTGACAACAGTGAGACAAGTAATTAATATACCACCTTATGGCATAATTTTACTATTATATTTACTAATGAATGACTGCTCATTTCTCCAGTATTAAATACAATTTACCATTCCTTTGTAATATGGTAGAATAACATGATGTTTTCTATTTCTTTTAAAAACTATCCATTAATTTGTATTTATTGTTGTGACTGTTAATGTTCATTGTCATCTTGATTGGATCTCGAATAAACAAAGAGATAACCCTCCAGGCATACCTTTGAGGAATTTTCTTAAAAATATTTTATTTATTATTTTTATTTTATGAGTGTTATTGACTAGATGTGTGTAAGTGCACCCATGTCCTGCAGTGCCCTGAAGAGGGTATCAGACCCCATCTCTCTAGTCTCAGGTATTTTCTTGATTATGTTGGCTGATATGGGATGACACACCTTAAATATGGATGGCATATTCTAGCAGCAGCTAAGATATAAGGAGATCTTAGGCTGAGAGGTTAATCTGTCCTTTTTGTGTCTTGCTGATAAGTTCATCTATCTTAATACTGCTGCTGTCCCCTCTAGACAATTCATTTAGCATCTCTGATTTTCACAATGTGAAGGTGGAACAATACTTATTTTCTAAGAACTTTTGTGATATACAAAATGTAAAATAAAATAAAAACAACTGGGTACAGGTTAAGTACTGAAAATGTGAGTTTCCTTATTAAAACATTGTTCTGTGAAAAATGCTGCGGGGGCTTTAGGACCTGCGAGTGCCTCAGACATGGAGGGGGAGCTACCCATGCAGCCTTAAGTTTTACTAACCGGTTGCAATATCTTCACTGCCAAAATGGTGTCACATTCCACCTCTGCCCAGTGTTCATCATCTGACAGTCCTTGCAGGATCTCTTCAGAGCGAATCAGTCAGGTAACGCACTTTCTAGGCCGTATATTATGGTGAAGCAGCTTTATGATCAACAGGAGCAGCATGTGGTATACTGTGGTGGAGATCTTTGGGAGAACTACTAGGATGTCAGAGCTTTTCCGTGAAAGACCCAAGATGCTGCTCAGACTCTTCAGCAGGATCACAGTATGGATATTCCAAGTCAAGACCAACTGCAGCACAGTGCAACGGAAAGCTCCAGTTCCAGAAAAAGAACTGAAGATGAAATTCCCACGCTGCCTGCCTCACAATGTAAACGCAGAAATTCTAGTGGAGAATGTAGGTACTGCCATTGTTTCAGACACTACAGATGAATTGTGGATTTTATTTATTTATTTATTTATTTATTTATTTATTTATTTATTT
>VZQC01015396.1:3475008-3698297 GCA_009823505.1 Rhizomys pruinosus | reverse complement strand
AAAAAAAAAAAAAAAAAAAAGTTAGTATCGAGCATGTTTTCTAATTGTGACCCATTCCATGTATTTATTTTTGCCAGCATAGATAGAATTTGAGAACGTTTTAGATCAATTTGGGGATTTCATTAACATGAAAAGACATCAATTCTTCCAAGGCTTAAATCTGAGAAGCAACTAACACAAACATAAAAATGCACTCATTCATTCATTTACCAAATTATTGCAAGATTAATTTTTTTAGTTAATTTTATTCTCTACTGTGGTGTTATGTAAATGTTCTTGAGGCATCAGACTCTAAGGTAGTTATTGAGAAATTGCTAGGGCCAACAGTGAAAAAATATAAACCCTATTAATCAGACTGTGAAGGTGCTATTTTAATCAGTTTTTGTTGAAGTCTGATTCAGAAAAAAACAAAGCCCCTGCCCCACACTGATACTCTAAGTTACAGCCTTGAACATGTACTCTCTCACTCCTAAGATGATCCCTCATTATTCTTCAAAGAGACAGACAGGGCTCACGTTCCTCGCTCTCCCACCTGGGACTTACATACTAAGTCTGTCTTATGAAATTTTCTTGAGGGGCTAAAGAGATGGCTCAGGGGTTAAGAGTGCTGACTGGTCTTGCAGAAGATGGGGTTTGATTCCCAGCACCCAATTGGTAGCTAAGAACCATCTTTAAGTCGGGCTTGGTGGTGTACGCCTTTGATCCTAATAGAGGCAGGTGAATCCCTGTGAGTTCAAGGCCAGCCTGGTCAATAGAGTGAGCTCCAAGCCAGCTGGGGCTATAGGGAGACCCTATCTACAAAGCAAGAACCTTAGGTTTGTAGGTGTGTGATTCTGTTTTTGTCCATCTTTCCCCATCACAGAATTTCCATAGTTCTGAGGTTAGGAATTGCTTTGTTGGGTTTTTCACAGTCTACATTCAATATTTCCTTCCAAGAGCAGTAGGTTCTTTTGGGTTTTTACTTTTGTCTTTGTTTTATTTTGTTTGAGCCATATTCTGTCTTTGCTTATAAGAAACTTTAAATCATTTTAATTTGTTTTTAATTTTGTTGCCACTAGGATACAGAGTGTGTAGAGGCATAGTCTGTGAGATTTTTCTTTTACCATTATATATTTGCCACCACCTTTCAGTTGTAATTATTGGAACATCTGCTCTAGTTTAGTTTAGTTTTCACTGTCCTGTCTGGTCGCTTCTCTCTCCTTTCACTTTTAAATGTCTTCATTTGAATGTTAGGTTAGTCACTCTGATTATTGTAAAGCCACGCTTCAGTTGAAATTTTAATAGTAAGGAAAGATCTTTTTTTTTTTTTTTTTTTTTTTTTTTTNAACACCTACAGCCCCACCATCCAGTGGGGGGTGACAGGTTGTTTGTTCAATCAAGTTGATCAAATGAGTGTCCAGACTACATTGCTGTAGTTTCACCATTCACCCCAATCGCAGCCCTTACATTCTACCACGCCCCCTCTTCCGCAGGTTGTTCCCTAGGCTTAGAAAAGGGGCTCAGGTGGATGAGAGGCAAAACAGTCCACTCTCTCTGGAGCTGTTGTCTTGGACTCTGGTCAATTCTGGCTGTTTCCTTTCATGGGCTGACAGTTTGTCCAGGAGTGACCTTTCGATCCTACTAAAGATCTTTTTAAGCAGATGTTATTAGAGTTCAGTGTTTAGTCACTCCTTGAACTAAGTAATGAAATCATCCCACATTAGCATCAGATTTCTTTATTTTTTTGAGACAGGGCCTTGGTGTTGAGCCTTGACTAGTCAGTAACTCACAGTATCCCAGGCTGGCTTCAAACTTGCAGTTGAGCCTCTTGCCTCAGCCTTCAGAGTGCTAAGATTGCAAGCATGTGCTGTTATCATACCCTGTTAGATTTCTTGCTTTATTGAAATTGATATTGGTGATTGTATTATCTTGGACAGAAAATCCACATGAGAGATAACAGATCATTAGAACAGTCTTCAGTGCCTCACTGTTAACTCATTCTCCCTACACAGAACTTGTCAGTCATCAGTGTGCTTTTGTATTTACTGCTTATAGTAGAAATCCAGAGCAAGCCTTCATTCAGTATTACTGTTTCCCTAGTCCATATATGGCATCATAGGTTTCAGTCATAGGTTGGAATAGATGAATCAGAGTGGCCAGGCCAGCCCCAGCCTGCCATAGAGTTGTGTACTACGACATTTCACTCCTGAGCATTTATGACCATGGATATATGTATTTGTTATCTATGTGTATTTAGATGTATGAAATACTTGGTGGAGTATCACATGATTTGAAATAATTTATTTTTGAAATGAAGATCATTTGTAACATTTTGTGTGTTAGTTCATTCAGTGTAAAGTCGGTGCCTTTGAAAAGTCATTAATGAGAGATTGATGAATGTTCCCCAAAGCAATCATATTGTTAACCTCTTTGATTCAGTTTAGAGTGGAGGGAACTTGATAACTAGATGTTTGGTAGTGTTTTTTGTTTGTTTTGTTCTGTTTCTGTGATGTTGTGTGAACTTGTGAAAGTTCTTGGATTTAGATACTGTGAATTTGTTTTCCCTTTAGGCCATTGTTCAGATTCACTCAAAGGAAAATTCATTTTGATGTTTTCTACCATTCATGAGTATACATGTGTACACACACACACACACACACACACACATACATACACACACACACTATCCAGATTGATGACCTTTGCTAAAAATGTAGTTAAGGAACTAGCTGTTCAGGATCTGTATTTCAAGGACAAAGGAACTTTGTCCTTTCTGTGATGTTGTGTGAACTTGTGAAAGTTCTTGGATTTAGATACTGTGAATTTGTTTTCCCTTTAGGCCATTGTTCAGATTCACTCAAAAGAAAATTCATTTTGATGTTTTCTACCATTCATGAGTATACATGTGTACACACACACACACACACACACACTATCCAGATTGATGACCTTTGCTAAAAATGTAGTTAAGGAACTAGCTGTTCAGGATCTGTATTTCAAGGACAAAGGAACTTGGAAGTTTTCCCCTGTGCCAAAAGTAAAATGTACAGTGTTTACAGATGGCTGAAATTTTGCACTGCCATAGAGCATGAAATTCCTTAGCTTTGTGAGTACACAGCTGTAGATTAGCTTCTGAGGGGGGATATTATATTAAGCCTTTAAGACTAGACTAAAAAGGAGTTTCTGAGATGGTGGTTAAAGTGGCTCCCTGGACCTAGTTGGGTGTGTGGGAGCGTAGTTCCCCTTGACTATTTGGAGGTGATCTTTATGTGAATTTGCAGGATCTGTTTTAAACATTTATGTTTATAGGTATGTGATAAGTTATGTGTTTCCTTCTGAGGAACCCCCAGCTCTCCTCTCCAGTGGGAGAATAGGCATTTTGAGGTCTTTTGAAGTCATGAATGTGCAATCCCACTACTGCCATTATTGGTAAATGTGGCATTGTTAAAATGAGGAAATGTACTGTACACTACTTCTGCCCTTCCCTCCATGGCCACGTGCATGACTGGTGCCGCAGAGAAAGGTGCATCTGCAGAAAGTGATGGTGCATGTTTCTTAGTAGCTGATCCTTTGTTGCAGGATCCTCATACGATCCCCTCTAGGGGCACAGCACAGCCAGCAGAACTCTGGTCTCTTAAAGTGGAGGGAGGGGGCAAAAGTAACCTAAAAGGGCCAAGTAGTACTATTAGAACAATTCCTTTCTTGGAGTGCTTCTTAGAGTCTTGCAAATGCTTTATTGAAGATTAACGTTGTATTGTGACACTTGAGAGTTGATCAGAGCATTTAACTTGTTTTCCAAAGGTGCTTTTTTAAACAGTAAGTACTTTGATGTCAGTAGACATTTCCCCTTCCTCCCTCCCTCCCTCCCTCCCATACCATTGCTCTTATACTCACTTAGTTCAAAGTTAGTTGGGTTTGAAGTTGCTTTTATGCTGGGGCCTCTGTGCTACTCTTGTATGGTTAGCATTGCAACATGTTTAGAGGCCTCTTTTACCAGTTCCAAGCAAGTTGTTGTTGCAGAGTGAGGCAGGGAGCTCAGACAGGAAGGGAAGCTCTGAGGGCAGAGCTGTCATCTAGTAAACACTGGATCCTAGTTGAGGCTTCCTCTGTGTGTGTGATAGGGTGGTGAGCTCTGAGAAACTAAGATCAACCCTCCCTCTTCAATGGAAGATTTGTTTTCTCCATATCTTTTGCTTCATCTTTCACTTTCTTTTAGTAAGAATATATATTCTTTTCTAGTTCCTCCATTTAAAAGCCAATAGAAACTAGGCTTGACGGTGCACATCTTTAGTCCTAGTACTTAGGAGGCAGAGGCAGGTGGATCTCTTGAGACCAAAGCCAGCCTGATCCTTGCTGTGATCTCAGTGTATAAAAATTATTTGCATGAGATGCACCTTATGTGTACAGACCTTATGTATCATCAGGTGGTTAGTACATGCAGCATGTTGGTTAATTTTTGTAAGTGCCACGGAATTAATAGCTCTGTATTTTTTGGTGTTTGCATTATGTAATTCTTTCAATACTTTTTAATTGTGTTTTTGTGTGATTAAACAGTTCTCATTAAAAAAAAAAAACACTGTTCCACAATTGGAAAGAGCAAACTGTTATGCAGCATGCCTTCCAATACTACAGAAATTAAAACTCCTCCTCGCAGTGCTCCCTTCCTGCTTTTTTTTTTTTCTTTTTTTTTTTTTTTTTTTTGGTCTTTTTGAGACAGGGTCTTCCTGTAGCCCCAGCTGTCCTGGAACTCACTCTGTAGAGCAGGCTGACCTTGAACTCACAAAGATCCGCCTGCCTCTGCCTCCCAAGTGCTACGATTAAAGGCATGCACCACCACACCTAGTGTCTTTCCTGCTTTTCAAGGGCTTTGTGGTGAATGTAAGCAGTGTTTTAACATGGAGCTGCTTTGCACAGTCTCTGCTTTAAGAGGCATATTCACCACTTGGGAAAGAAAAAGTCCTTTTGTAAAGGCAGATGGCTGCATACTTTGTGAAGCATTTCACACTGTGGAGACTTAGCAAAGGATATCTCAAAATATAATATTTCGCTGTTTTAATCACTTCATTCTGGAAGAGTCTAGAAAGCAGCCAGTGCAGAGAGGGCTTTTTCAGATGCTCCCCATTTTACTTAAAGATTGTCTATTGTGTATATGTGTTAGATGTGTCTCTCTGAAGCACATTATTCTGTCTAATTAATTCATACTAATAAGTTAAAATAGAAAAGATTGTACCCTCCTAAAATTATGCAATAGCTATAAACGTCTTCTGTCAATTACTCTCCAGCTAAAGGAGATGGGTGCCCAACACAGAAACAAAGACCAGAACTGACCTTTGGCCAGCGTCCACATGGAGTTTGTCACAAGCTACCACCTTCTTTCTAGTCCCGTCTGTCACTGCTAAAAGTCACTGTCTTTTTAAACTTCCCAAATCTCCAATTGGCTGTCCCATAAGGAGGGGAGAATATTTAAATTTTATTGGATTACTAAATTCCCAATTTCCTGCAATGTCCCCATGCAAATAATAAATCCCCATTCTGCTGCTGCTGTTGTCTATTTATTTCACTTGGCAGCACCTATAGAAGACAGAAAGTTAATTTCTGCATTTACATTAGTCAGCTCTAAAACCCAAGTCCTTCATATCCACTCTGAACCTGTAGGTCTACGAAGTCTTAAGTTTTACATCACATCCAGGTAGCACCAAGCCTACATTATGATTATGGGTAGAAAAAGAAGACCATAAACAGTTACAAGAAACATAATACATGAGTAAGGAAGTGGTAATAAAACAATTTATTTTCCGGATTTACAGTAGTGTTTTCTGAGAGAAAGAAAACAAAAATATTTCTTTTCTTTTAGTTAAGTCTATCAAAAATGAAGTTAATTATTTTACTTTTAAAAACCTGGCTTTTCAGGATGAAGGTTGAAACATGTAGGCAAAATGAGGACATTAATTTCCCCAAGATGTGGATTTGTTTTCTGGTGTCCATTAGTGCCAACCTCAAGGTGTTTTCCCATCCCTCTACTTTTAAGGAGAGCAAGATGATAAACTCAGATGAGAGGAGGCTTGTGTGCATGTTAATATGCTTCTTCAGAATTAAGGTTTTTAAATCTCTCTGATGTGAGAGGTTCTTGTGGTTCTACAGAAAAGGAAACCTGTAGAAACCATCTTCAATGTAGGTTGACCAGGACAAACTCTAAGGGTTATTGAGAACTAGCCACTATTTCCACCAAAAATCTGTTGAGGGAGTCTTGGAGCATCAGAGTACACATCCCCAGAGATTCAGGAAAGAGAATACCATTCGGGATTAGAGTCAGAAGTGCTGATTTGAGGAGGGAAGTGTTATTTCTCATACTAGAAACCAGAACCAAGAAAAATCTTCAGGCAAAGAAGACATGGCTATTTTTGACAAAGAAGATGGCAACAGGGCCAGGCAGAGATCAAGGGAGGTTGGCTTGAGAATGATACAAATTATGTTGAAAATAAGTGGTAGGTCGATTCCAGAGCCCGTTAAGAGAAGCGGCTTTGAGTTCCATCCATTTACCTGCAAAGTTCATGATGTCATCTTGCTTTACCACTGAATAGTACTCCAATGGGTGGGATGGGGCAAGGAGAGGGGAATGTGTCTAAATTGGAATGAAAGATAATGAATTAAATACACAATTCATCAATAAAAGTATTGAAAATATGTTGAAATTAGAGTTTGGTGGGTTGCACCCAAATAAATGCTTTTCATCAAGTGTAGAAAACAGTGAGGAAACTCTGGGAACTTTAAAAAGTTATGAATTTATTTTTTATTTTTTATTGTTTGTTTCATCATGTTGACACAGCATTTCACTATATGGCTCTGGCTGCCCTTCTAATTACCTCTATAGAGCAGGCTGTCCTTGAAAGTGCAGCCATCCCCTTCCCTTGGTCTGTTGAATACTAGGATTACAGGAATGGTTCACTGTGCCCATACTGTAGCACTGGGACACCCAATTGGCATTGCCAAACTCTTCCGCTTAGAGAACAGAGCTAGGATGAACCAGGGAGAGCTTCTGGACCTAATGCTAGTGCCTCTACAACATGGTGCTTTTTCAAGATTTCCTTTTGCTCCCGTTGGTCAGTTCAGTTTTCCAGCACTGTTTTTCTTCCGACCAAGAGGGCTTCCATTAGAGTGGATTAGTACTCAAAGTGTATGCCTTTGTTTCCAGCCCGCCTTCGTTGATTTGCAGAAATGTGCAAGAAAAGCTGCTAGCAGGTAAAACTTGAGTTTGACATTAAAATGACTCATATGTCAGGCTTTCAGTGTGAGCAGAATGAAAGGAGAGTAAAGAGCCAAAGTTAGCCAACATCCCTGAGGGCCAGAGAAGATGGCTGTATTTGAGCAGAGGCCAACATCCTCTGAGAATCCCCAGAAGCTGCACACGGACCAGGACCTAAAGAAAATTCCCCCCATGGGGCTGGAGAGATGGCCTAGTGGCTAAGAGTGCCTACTGCTCTTGCAGAGGACCAGGGTTCGATTCCCAAGCACCCACATGGCTGCTGAGAACAGTCCTTAACTCCAATTCCAGGAGAACTCCAGTTCCAGGGGAATCCGAGACCCTCTTCTGACCTCCGTGGCATTGCATGACATGGGTGCACAAACCTACACGCAGACAGTACATTCATACACATAAAATAAATAAATTAAAAAAAAAAAAGAAAATTCCCCTTGTGAAGCAGCCCTCAAATGTTAATCAAGAAAGCAATTGGGTAACCTCATCAACAGGTCTGCACATCCTTCCCGGCGTGTGGAGACTGTAGCATGGAGGGCCAGTGCTAGATATGGCCCTTGATGTCCTTACTCCCCCAGCAGCATGTGTAGCACCTTTCTGCTCTAATGAAGCTAACCACTAGGGAGTGATTCCTGGGCATCCCAAAATTCTCTTCTTTGTGTCTTGAAACCAAAATATGTACAGTATTCAATATCAGGGTCTTACTATCTAATTATGTTGGTCAAGGGAGCACAGTGGTCATCTCCTGTGTTGCTTTGTATGACTTTCATGTTCCTCCAACAAATAAATAATGGGTGTTATCTCACCATGAGGTACTAATTTCATAACCCTTGTCTTCTGGGAGTGACGCTGCTCACTAATTTGAGGTACTTCTGTTCAGAATACTTTTTTTATTTTTAATTGAGCTTGTGAATATTTCATACAACAGTTCTTGATCAAATTTCAACTCCCTTCCCCATCCATGCCTGCATACATCCCCATCCCCTGTCAGATCTCATGCAATCTAAATCAAGAAGACTCCTTTTTAAAAGTATATTTTAAATTATCTAACAAACTAGTGAGGTTTCGTAAGTCTTCTTCACGGATCCTTAGTTATCATTGGATTTGTATTCTACTATCCCACTTCTTTAAATGGATCCTTCTTGCCAAAGTCAATTTCTGATTTACTAGCTTGCACATATACTCCACATTAAACACACAAAACAAAAGAGAGGGGAGTTAAATGCAACTTAAAACTACATTAAAATTAAATCTCACCCCAATCAGAATGGCCATCATCAGGAATAAAAATGACAACAAGTGCACTGTTAGTGGGACTATAAACTAGTGCATCCACTCTGAAGATGACTCTGGAAGTTTATAAAACAATCAAAACCTAAAAATAAATATACCATAAGAGCCTGCTATATATAACATCATGGCCCATTCCCAAAGGACATTAATCATTCTATAGAGCTTGGTCACTCAGTCAAATGCCTCTCCAGCACTGATCACAGTTGGTCACTCAGTCACTTCCCTCTCCAGCACTGATCACAGTTGGTCACTCAGTCACTTCCCTCTCCATCACTGATCACAGTTGTTCACTCAGTCACTTCCCTCTCCTGCACTGATTACAGTTGGTCACTCAGTCACTTCCCTCTCCTGCACTGATCACCGTTGGTCACTCTGTCACTTCCCTCTCCAGCACTGATCACAGTTGGTCACTCAGTCACTTCCCTCTCCCACACCACAGTTGGTCACTCAGTCACTTCCCTCGCCTGCACTGATCCCAGTTGGTCACTCAGTCACTTCCTCCCATGCTGACCACAGTTAACCCCTCCATCACTCCTTTCTCCTTCTGTCCACAATTATGTGCTCAGAATGATCAGGAGTTTTCAATAATGCTGAAAAAATGTTTTCTCTAATTGAGGTATCAAAAGTTCCTCTGTTCACTGCCTGCTGTTGGTTTGATGAATTTTTGTTATCTGACTGACCTGTCCCTGGATTTTTAAATCTTTGTTATCTGACTTGTACCTGGCAAGATGTAATTATGGCTATAACGTTTATAACCCCTGCTCTGCTTTTGTCACAAGTCCAGAGTTCTTTGGGTCACCAGCCCCTCTCTGATTACTGGATTCTTTTGCAAGCTATCTAATAAAGGACTCTTGGTTTGACCTCCCCAAACCATATGGCATTTCTTATTAGGCATTACAGGTTGACCATTTGAATGTGTCCACATCTGAAGCCTTCAACTCCAGGGAACATGTGGTATAATTCTACATCCAAGGCCCAGGAGCATGAGGGACTCCTGCTGTAAATGCTCAACTTCTAAGACCAAGGGAAACCGGAGTTCTAATATTCTCAGTCAGGAGAAGAAGGGCCTTTGCACTGTGGACAGAGGTAGACACTTCCCTCCCTCTACCTTTCTGCACCTCAGCTGATGGTACAGTCCTGTTCATATTGATGGTGAGTCTTCCCACTGAGTCCACAATGTCAACATCATCCATGCTCAGAACTGACACTGTAGGAGTACCTTAGACTGCCAAGTTCTTCAAATGAAGTGTCAGTACACCTGGCTTTCTTTTTTATCAGAGAATGGATAGACTCAGTGACTACTGAAGCATTGAGAAAAACTACTAACTGTCTGGGTCTCCCTTACTTCTGTGAAGTAGACGCTCAAAATCCACCCTCACATTCCTCATACCAAGGAAGCCAAATGTATTACTTTTTTGCTTAAATATCATAATGAGTGAAGCTTAGAGCAATGTTTCCCTGTCTCAGAGCTCACATAGCAATTTCTATGCTACATACATATTTATTTTCACTTTAAATATTAGTAAGTTGCCAATGATTACTTCATGCAGACAGTACATTGATACACATACAGAAATAAATAAAAAAAAAGAAAGAAAAAAAAGAATAACAGAAAGACAAAATGTGTTTGGAATCTCATATTATTTTTACTGTCTCCTTTTCCCATTGAGTTTATCTCTCCCTTTTATTTATAGAAATAATGAGAAAAATTGAGCTTTGAGGACATCACTGAGCGACCACAAGAAGTCCACTTTGTGGTGTCACTCTGCCACACCTAGAGGAGGATGCTCAAACCCTGTCACCTGGATTACAGGAAAAAGGGGGAATGCAAGGCAGCTTCCAGCAGCTGTCCTAAGTCGTGGGCCCAAAGGCTTTCCACTGCCCACCTGTCTCATCTAACATCTACACCAGGCAATGCCCTATTGGCACTCCCAGATCCTCCAGGCTGCTGCGTGATTGGCACTCTACAGCCTAATGCCAGACTGTTGCCTGATAGGAGCTGTACAGTCTAATCCCCAGACTGTCACCTGATAGGAGCTCTACAGTCTAATCCCCAGACTGCCGCCTGATAGGCGCTCTACAGTCTAATTCCTGCCCAGCCACTCACCACACATCACAGCTGGTGACCTTCCAGTCCCACACCAGTTTCCCAGGTTGATGGTCTGATTAACCACCATCCAACCCACTGGTCACACAAGCCTGATGGGCTAAGATTACATGCACAAAATAACGGCTGGTAGTCTCTATTTGAAGGTAAGAAGGATTCATCTTTTTTTTCACAGCATTTTGTTTTTATACCCAGAGTGACATCATATCTCAGGACCTGGTTTCAGACCCCCTGCCTCATGTTCCATAACATCATGAGTACTTGTCAATGCCTTTGATCTCAAGGTGTCACAGGCTTGCTAATGCACAGGCAAATCCTGCCTAAGGCCAGGTTTCAGTGTAACAGACGAGGAGGTGATTTAGCACAGAAGAAGTCACAGGTGGCCTCCTTTTTTCCTACATCACTTCATCTGAAGGTTACTGCTGCTGGTTAGAGTAACTGGGAGGGTAGGCTGCAGGACGCATGAGGGGCAAAGCAGCACAGAGAAGTAGCAAATTGTAGTTAATTGGGTTTTATTTTTAGAGAACTGGAAACCAGTAAGGATTCTGCACAAGTATTTGCTCATCTGACTAAAATAGGCTCTTATTCTCAAGTAGATGTACAGGATCAAATATAGAACACTTCATTGGAAGAGAAAAAAATTCAAAATCCTAGGTGATTTAAAGGACATTTCACACCCTAGCAATAATATCTTCCCATTCAGGGACAATGGCCAGTATGGTTTAACAGCTTCTACAGAGGGAGTCCATTCCTAGCATTGAGGGTATTTTAATTTGCCTGTGAAGTATAGAAAGAGCAATGTCCCCCTTGTAGGATAACTCCTCTTAATCTCATTTCATGATGGATAATGTATATGCTTTAAGAAGCTTGTGTAGTGGTAGGTTTTTATGGCTTTTCTAAAGGCCATTAGTACCACTCATCTCTCCCTCTTCTGCCCTGTCCTTCCATTCCCCACCCCCTTTAATCCTTCCTAGTTCACCTTTCCTCCTTCACATGACTGCACTCTACCACCTCTACCAGGAAACCTCTTTCCACCCACTCTTGACCGTTTATCAGTTTTTTGACATCTCTGAATTTTTAGTTGAAACATGCATATCTAAGATTTCAAAGCTAGCTTCAATATATCTTTCCTTATTGACATTTAAATAGTTCTTCCACATGGTATTTATGACAGCCTTATCGCCTTGAGAGTTTCCTAAGATTCCCTGGCACTCGGATTCTCTGTCCTTCTGTTTTACTTTTATTTATTTTTTTGTTTGTTTCTGAGCAGAGCAGGCATCTACAATACCTGTTTAGAGTCAGCTCAATGACCTTGACCCTTCCCCTGTAAGAATGTTTCAGCTCTGTCATGGCTACTTTCTCTTTTCCATGGGGTCTTCTGTAATACTTTTGGCTAAGGCTTACCCCTAAGATTTGCCTCACTGAATTGTTCTTACTCATGCACAGGTCTATTTCTGCACTTGGACTGTGACAGCAGTGCTTATCTGCAATTGGTACTTCGTATATGTGAGTGCATAATTAATGGAAATATGAATAAGGCAAAAGTGCACCCATTTCAACCATAATAGCCCTTATCTCTACATCTTTGATGTTTCTGACATTTATTTTATATATGCATGTGTAAGTGTGTGTGCACACGTGTGCCGTAGCACATGCGTGAGTGAGGATCAGAAGACAACTTGTGGGAACTGACACTCTCTTTCCAAGTGGATTCTGGAGATTGAACTCAAGTTGTCACGTTTGGCAGCAGGGAACTTTATCCACTGAGCCATCTGCTTGGCCCATTTTTTTCTTTTTATGTAGTTATTTATTTTTATTTTATGCATGCATGTGCTTTCCTGAATGTGTCTATATGCACCACATGTATCCAGGGTCTTTGGATGCTGGAAAAAGGCATTGGATTTTGTGGAATTGGAGTCACAGATGGTTGGTAGCCACCATTTAGATGCTTGGAATGGAACCCAGTGACCCATCTCTCCAGGCACTTTGGTCTGTTCTTAAACAACATGAAAGCATATGTTCCACAGAGACCTCCAGCTCAACATCCTGACCAAAAAGGCTTGGACTAGTAGGAGGATTTTTGTAAGCATTAAAAGGTTTTAGAAGGGGCTGGAGTGATGGCCTAGCGGTTAAGAGCGCCGACCGCTCTTGCAGAGGACCCGGGTTCGATCCCCAGCACCCACATGGCGGCCGAGAGCCGTCTGAAACTCCAATTCCAGGAGAACTCCAGTTCCAGGGGAGTCCGACGCCCTCTTCTGACCTCCGCGGCATTGCACGTCACGGGTGCACAGACTTGCATGCAGACAATACATTCATACACATACGGAAATAAATAAAATTAAAAAAAAATTAAAAAAAAAAGGTTTTAGAAAAGCATGGCAGGCATAAACCTCCTGAGAGGTACACGTTGATATCACAATATATAATATTTTTTTCTTTCTGCAAAAAAACCCCTAAGCTCATTTGATGAACTCTGTATGTTTTTATGTAGCCTCGGAGTCTTCTAATGGTTTTATGTGGTACTAGTTTTAAGGTGCCATTTTTAACTTCATCAAAGGCAGCTAGAAACCTGGAAAAGCCGAGAAAGATCAAGTTATATCAAGATAAATCAGCTAATAGCTCACAGAGGTCTATTATACTGAGCCATTAATTATAACCTGTATAAATATCCTTATTCCTTCTACATCCATCAAATTGTCTTAAACTACCTCATATTGGTTTTGTAGAATTTTTAAAGTACTATAAGTTCATGATACCAGAAAAGCAGGACTAAAATGATCTATGTGGAGTGGAGGGGGTGGGAATCAAAGGTTATTTTGTTTGTTAAAGGTCAGTCTAGCTGGGCCCCACACATTGATTTTCTTAGCTGTTACAGTTAAGCAAGTTTCAGAAAATAAATGTATTATAGGCAATGGTGTGTTTGCAGCCATTGAACTGAGCTTTAATTCCAGAATGCAATCAATATGGCTTTGTATTTCCAAAACAGAACATGAACAGAAAATCTGTGACTGGGGCACATGTGTTTGTGAAGTTGCTGGTATTTCAGGCCAATGACTACTTTGATAAATGATACCTTGTTTCCAATCAATAACTCATAACCACAATTTATTTTTCTTTACCTTGAACTATAACCAAAGGAGACAAACAACACTATAATTTCCACTTAAACGTGGGTAAGATTTGATTATGTGTGTGTGTGTGTGTGTGTGTGTGTGTGTGTGTGTGTGTGTGCATATGTGTGTGAGCATGACCCACAGGGTGAAACACAACCTCCAAAAGTAGTAGCCTGTGCTGTGAGGGACTAAATGGCCATTCAGGTGTGTCTGGGAGAAATACTGCTACAGAACCTGGCAACACGCAATCAGATCTTCCATCCTTTGACTCAGAATACCATTTTGTGTGTGTGTCAAATGGAAACAATCCATGCCTTGGGGGATGGGAAGTTTAAATGCAAAGATTTTTATTATATGGTAGGTCAAAATAGGGAAAAATAGAAGCAAGCTAACTTTTTAGCAGTAGTCTTGCAAAATCTTCTGAATTAGGCTGGACAAAGCCATATTAATGCAATTTGAAAATGATAAATGTGAGGAGGGAAATTATTCCTGATATTAGTGGTACTCTTGAGACACCAACACTTGCCATTTGTTACTTATGGAGTTCAAGTAACATGATGCCATTGATACATTAGGTTAGTATCCTGGCTTTCAGAATTCCAGCCTCTGGGTCCTTCAGTAAATATTATATTTAGTGATTGTTTTAAGTATATGAATTATTCCCGTCACTGTGTATTATTCCAAAATTATTACAAGTGTCATTATTCCAGAAATTAAATTTTCTATTATATAACTTGATCTCTGAAATAATATACTGATATCAAACAAGAAAGTGAAGAGGAAAAGCATGGTCTATTTATGCTCTAAACACACAGGACAATTTCATGCTCAAAGTCATAAATACATTCATAAGTCAAAGAGAAAACTGGAGGTTGCAAATGAAATATAAATGTTAGCTTTATTAATACTTGATTATAGTTTTTAAGGAAGTTTTTCTTAGTATATAAAGTAGAGGAAGCCAATAGATATAGGAACAGAAGAATTAAATGTAAATTTTCCAAATGAGTAAATAAAAACAGAAAATAATATGTGTAAAATTTCAAGATCATAAGAAGTTATGATGTAGCTTGCATAATTTGCTTAGACAATTAGCTACTATACTTTAAATGTCATGAAGATTGAAAAAAATAGTCATCCCATTGTCTGGCTGATGTGAAAATCCAGGTCATCCTGTCATGTGTGTTCTAACCAGGCCTTAAGGAATCAGTGGTTTTCTGAGTGGTAGATAATTATCTAATGCTAATATCACCTTACCTCTTTGAATCTCTGAATCTTTGAATCTCTGTGTTGAGTCTCTAATTAGTGTCTGCTCTGAGATTTATACAGCGTGTCTTCTGATCACAGACCCCTCCCTGTTCTTCTATATTCTCTACTAGATCATATCAGCTAAGTGCAGGCAGGCTTGTGCGGTGCTCTGGGCCTGCCTCAGAGATTTTACTTCTGTGACACCAAGTAAGATCCATCAACTCTTCATGCCATTAGGCACACAAGGTTCTACTTTGAGAATCCAAAGAGTCTTATCAAGCTCCAGACTTCTACTCTGAGAGTGGTGTTGTAGAAGATGATAATTGTGTATTTTAATGTTCTAGCATGCTCAAAAATTCTGTATCCCTAATTTTATTATTATTATTATCATCATCATCATCATCATCATCATCATCATCATCAAGACAGGGTCTCCCTGCAGTCCCAGCTGGCCTGAACTTACTTTGTAGGCACCAACCCTTGCCAAATGAGTTCTGTTTGTTGAAGGAGAGTAGAACTTTAAATTCGTGACTAGATAGGCTGACTAGACCCCATTGGATAGAAATGCTTGACCAGATAAATGCTTAACAAATGGACAGAATACCTGAAATCTGGTGGGTGACTGTTGGGAGTAGAAAGGGGTGAGGAAGTCTAAATTTGATTAAGATATGTTATATGTAATACACAAAAATCTCAATAAAATATTATAATGGAAACAAGTAAGAATAATTTTTAAAAGTCTCTAGAGTTAGTTCTCTCAGATGCTTTGTCAGAAGGAGAAAATAAAATGGTGTCCTCCAACACACTTGTCATTTGTTGTTTAACGAACTTGACACATTGTTACAGGGCTGGGCCACTGAGAGAAAAAGAGCACACAGACTCCAGGTTCCAATTAGCCAAATTGAATTTTAATTTGGACTGGCCAAGACTGTATGCTAGGTTGGGATTGGGAGGGTACAGTCCCAACTCAGAGGCAGGCTAGGCTTATAAAGGCAAATATAATCCCCTGGTATTGTTTTGTTTTTGAGAAATTCCTTTCAGACAATAAAAACTTCAGTTCTTGCCTACTGCAGGATTACTAAGGTAAGAAGTGGGTGGGCTGCAGGCAATTGTAAAATATTGAACTCCACTCAATGGGATGAAACTCATGTGTGGGACTGTAAAAATAGTCAAATACCCATGGCTGGAGAGGTCACAGATCTTTGAGAAAACCCCAAGGCTGTCACATCCCTAGACAAATATAATTTCTTACTATGTGCAAAATATGAATCTTAATATTTATAGACAAGTATGCCAGTCACTACTTCTTTAGCAATAGATGGCTATTGTTACATAGGTCCACCACTAATTACACACAGAGATTGTCTGTGAAGTTTTCCAGCCCTAAGTGATACATCTACAATGCAAACTCTACACCTAAGGCTCATGGAATTCAGTGGAACAAAGAGTAGAGTAAATATTAATGCATCTCTCAACTCTCATCAATGAAGCTCCTTCATGCATCAGAGGACCATGGATACCAAAGCATTAGAGAGTAGGAGTCTGCAGAGTGTGAAACCATGGACAGGACTCCTATATTAAACTCTACCCATCCAGGGTTCAGGGACCATTGCAGAAGAGGGAGCAAAAAACTTGTAAGAGGAGGAGGTGGGTACAAGACCATATGGAACAGAGTCCTGTAGGCTCCTGGGATCTTGCTCTTATGAAGCTATAGCAATGGTGTCAGCATGCACAAGACCCTTGCAAACTCAAGTAGACAAAACCCTGAATAGGACTGGGAAAATAGGCAGCAGGCCTCAGTCTTATCTGAAGAACTATTGGGCAGCTGATTATGGCTGCATGAGAAAGAGCTGATCTTCTAAAAGGGAGTGACCTTAGATAGGCTGACTAGACCCCATTGGATGGACTTGCACTGAGAGATGCCTGGGGACACTAACTTGATTCAATAGGCCTTAACATAAATGACAGAATGCATGAAATCCAGTGTGGGTCCATGGAAGTGTACCAACGGGGAAGAAGATATAAAGATGATTAAGACGTTCTCTATGAAGTACACAAAAATTCAAAAATGTGCAAAACAACAGCAAAATTATATGTAGCACTGTTTTACAGTTAGAAATGTTATGATGCTATTTTGTGATGAAATACAGATACTGGTTTTCATCTTCAAATCTAAATTGCTGAGCTAACAATATACCTACTTCAATTTAGACTAGACTAGCATATACCTTCTTGAAGGGATTTGTGTTTTCTGAAACTTTCTTGTAGAAGCTGTAATAGGACACATTATTTATGGAATGCCCACAGGATAAATAATTGATTGTTGATTTTCTAATGGAATTCACAGGTGTGATAAAATTTCAATCCATGATTTTAATTTTGAAATATAATCATGTATTATTTTTATCTCTAGGCAATACTAGTCTAGAGTGAATGCTAAAATAATGTAAAACAGATGGAAAAAGAAATTTACTCAGTGTCCATATGGAATGATACTTGCTGTGCCTTTAATTATTTTCATTTTACTTGTGATTGTTTTTCTTGCACCTGATTATGTCATATGTTCTGCATATTATTCTGTGAATCGTAACATCTAGTAACAAACATCTAAAATGGAGTTACTTAACAATTATTTTTATTTTGGGGGCTAGAATAATGACCTGATGTCCTACCATTCAAATTACATTTTAGGTTGCAATATTGAAAATATCCATCCAGTCATCAAATATGCAGTGAACTCATACAAAGTGGAGTACTTTGCTAGGCATATCCTGAATGGGATGAGCCTCAAGAGTTTTTCATCTTAGATGTCAAAATGAAAAGGCAAAATACCTAAACCTATATGATGCGAAATATGTTTTATGTAGCAGGGCATCATGGTGCACAACTTTAATCCTAGCACTCGGGAGGCAGAGACAGGCAGATCTCTGTGAGTTCAAGGCCAGCCTGGTCTACATAGCAAGCTCCAGGCCAGCTGGGACTATAGGAACACCCTGTTGGCTAGCTCAGGTAGATGAAAACAGTATTAGTGCCAGGCATGGTGGTGCACACCTTTAATCCTAGCACTTGGGAGGCAGAGGCAGGCCGATCTTTGTGAGTTCAAGGCCAGTCTGGTCTACAGAGTGAGTTCCAGGACAGCTGGGACTAGACCCTGTCTCGAAAAGACCAAAAACAAACAAACAAACAAACAAACAAACAAAAAAACAGTATTAGCTTCTCATATGAAATTCATCCTGTATTAATTAGAGGCATTTTTCATTACAACTCGCTGTAAAACTCACATTATAAAATAATGACACAAATGAGTTTATTTCAATCATTCTGATTCATTTTTGTCACCACAAAAATGTATCAATCTATCCATGAGCTCCCCATGGCATATTGAAGTGATCCTCACTGAAAAGGAACAAATTGCTCCTATGCCTGAAGAGGAGGTTGCACAAAAGAAAAATATATCCCAGAAGAAACTGAAGAAACAAAAACTTATGGCAAGAGAATACATTGAGCATAAAATAAATGCACATAAAAGGAAAAAAATGCAAAACGTTTCTGTCCTCTTGATCCTATGATTCTTTCATTGTACTCTCAGAGGACAGCACAATAGTCAGGAAAAGATAATAGAGATATACAAAGGGGGGATTTTATTTCAGTGTGCAAACTCTATTCAGCATATCACTACAGCCTATGTTCATTTATGAAAAAAATGTTTAGATAATATTTAACAGTGATTTTAATGTACATTATGATCTCAAAGCACATTATGGTGATGTGGTCCATCAATCTGATGGCCACCAACTATGAGTATCTATAGATACCACTAATTAATAGAAAAATAAGACATGTACTATGTCTTCAACATTATAGTGATGCTCAGTATTATTTTGTTCTTATTACTGTTCTTTTTATTGGAATGTGTGTACAAGGTTAAATAAGCATTTATGTTGGAGTTCAACAAGCCAGAATTTGAACCCTTTATAAAAATTATTTTCTTGTATTTATTTATGTATTTATTTGTGTAGTGTGTGTGTGTGTGTGTGTGTGTGTGTGTGTGTGTGTGGTCAGAGGGCAACTTGCAAGAGTCAGTTCTCTCCTTCCACCATGTGGGACCCAGGGATTGAATCTGGTCATCATCCTTAATGTCAAGAATCTTTCCCTGCTTAGATATCTCACTAGCCCCAGCATTAAGTCATATCATGGTTTATCCTTAATCATACCATTTGCAAAATCAAAATAATATTATTGACCTTCACAGACAAATTATAAAGATTAAGTTTCATAAAGCACATAAGTTTTAAAAATAATTCCTGGTATAATAAAAAATCGACAACTAATGTTTTTCATTTTTTATTCTCTTTAATTTTTTTTGTTTTCTGTTTGAGACAAGGTCTCCCTGTAGCCCCAGTTGTCCTGGAATTTGCTACATAGACCAAACTGACCTCAATCTCATAGAGATCTGTTTGCCTCTGCCTCCTGAGTAACGAAAATAAAGGAGTTTGTCACCACACCTGGCATTTTTTATTATCTTAAAGAGAATGAGCAGCTAACATTTTATTTAATGAAACATAATAAAACAACTGTTTTCTAGAATTTCTAGAGATCTCCACCACTTGCCAGACCCCCGGGCCTTCCTTTAACTTCATATTCTGCCATCTGTTGAATGTTTTTGCAGTTTTGAAAGCACACATGAATAATGAAAGTTTTAATTAATTAAAAATAATTGTTTTCTAGACCATGTAATGTAGTTAAGATAATTTTGCAGAATCTCTTGTCATAAAAATGAAAAAGGCTTAGACATATATAGGACAGGGAGAAAAGGTATACCACTGTTAAATTGCATATTTGTAATATAACCTATGTAAAACATGCTACTACTTGAATGCTTCATTCCTATATAATTATTGCTATTATAGTGATTTGTTAATTGGGGGTCATTCCTATTTATCTGTGAGAAAAGCTGAGGTGCAAAAATCACTGCAAGAAGTAATTTGTCTAGCATAACCTTGTTAATCTATGATCCCCATAAATGTCTTTCAACTTAGTCATGTTCCTTGCCATTCTATCTGCAATCTCTCTGAAAATAACACTTTAGAATCCATAAGAGAATGAAATCTATGGATAGATAAAATAAATGTAAATGTGACTATGATTATAAATATGTTTTCTGGAACATTCTGACCCAGAGTTTAAGGATGCTTGCTGCTCTTGTGAAAGACGAGAGCTCACTTTGCAGTGCCTATATCAGCCTGTAACTCCAGACCTAGGGGATCTTCTGTGGGTGCCTACACACACGACATGCACATGCACATAGGGGCATAAAAATAACCGTGTTCTAAAAATATTTTATGTTTTTATGTGTATGAGTATTTTCCCTGCATGCCTTTAAATGTACCCATGTCATCCAATGCCTGAAAATGTCAGAAGACAGTATTGGATTCCCCTGGAACTAGGATTATGGATGGTTGTTGACTACTGTGCTGGATAGCTTTAGTGTCAACTTGACACACCTGGGTTGAGAGAGCCTCAATTGGGGAATTGGCTCCATTGGATTGGCCTGTGGCCACATCTGTGGAGTATTGTCTTGATTGTCATGCAATGTGGGAGGGCCCAACCCACAATGAGTAGTGCCACCCTGGGCAGTTTATTGTGTACTGTATAAGAAGGCAGGCTGGGCGTGAACCAGGAGAGCAAGCCAGCGAACAGCATTCCTCCATGGCTTGTGCTTCAGATCCTGCCTCCATGTTCCTGCCCTGCGTTCCTGCCTTGGGCTCCCTAAGTGATGAACTGTGACCCAGGAGATGTAAGCTGAATAAACCCTTTCCTCCCCAAGTTGGTCGGTCAGAGTGTTTTGTCACAGCAATGGAAGACAAACTAGAACAACTACTATGTGGGTGCTGGGAATCAAATCCAAGTTCTCTGAAAGAGCAGCCAGTGCTCTTAACCACTGACATATCTCTCTAGTCCCAAAATAAATATTTTTAAACAGAAAAAGCCTGACGCAGACAATGTTTCCTCTGTCAGTTGCAAGGCTCTTTCCTTCACTGACTTCTGTTACTCAGCCTCTATCCATCTTCATCCCTTTTAAACTCAGCAGCAGGGAGCCTTATTTCCTTCCAGTCATTTTTCTCCCAAGTTCAAGAATTCTCCATTCAGAATTGAAATTCTTCAGGTTGTATGATTCACTGAAGAGCAGGCAGTTTGTTTCTTTTGTTTGTATTCATCATATTCCCAATGCAAAATCATCACTGAAAGCCAGTACGTCCATAATAAGAAGATGTTACTGGAAAACATACTCTCACTTGATGCCCCTTGTGGACCTGGAACCTCACCCAAGAAGGCAGATACATCATTGTGGTTATAGTTCAGACTTTCCAAAGTCAAAGGAGAAATAATCACAGACGGAGAAATATGACAACACTTGACATCTGTCTTTTTTTTCTGTTGCAATATTTTAATGTCTTAAGCACCAAGAAATTACATTAAAAAATGATGCTTTAGAGAAAATACCTCATAAGGATACAGAAGTACAGGAAATGTTCTATCAAAGATAGAGTTCAATTTCTGTGAAATTTGGCTTCGAAGGCATGGAATGTGGCTCAGAAGTGCTGTGGAACAGTTCTTCGCAAAGATCTACTTAAAATGCTCATATTGGATTAAAAAACAACTTCTGTTCTCAATACAGTAAATATGTTAGAAATTGAGAGAACATGATGCCTAGTGACATTTACAGTCAAGTTTATAATACAGATGGGTTTTAAATAATTTCAGTAGGAGAGCTATTTTAATAATTTTATTGGGCTTTTGTAATTTTAATACATTAAAGTTACTTAAAACATTAAGTTGTTGTTCAAATGTAGATCCTTTCCCCAACCCATGCTCCAACATACCCCCCCACTCCCCTGGGCCTCATACACTCTGCCATACATGCTAAGTCCCAGTTGGTCAAGCATTTTAGCCAAGATGTTCTTCACTGCAAGTGTATATACTGGAGTCTTTTCAGCCTATCTGGGGAACACATGGAAGGTCTATTCTGACTCTCCCAGCCCTAATCAGTTTCTAACCATTCTTAGGCTGGAGCAGGCCCACCACCCATTACACTTGCGCCATTCTCAGTCTTTGTCTGATTGAGTTGGCACGAGTCTTGTGCCTGACGTCACCATTGCCACAGGTTCACACGAAGAAGCTTCCAGTGGCCTGAAAGCCTCTGCTTCCCTATGTTCATGGACCAACACTGGCCCTAACATCTTTCTGTCCCTCTTTCAAAATAAGCCCTGAACCATGGGTGAGTGAGGTTTAACACAGGAGTCCTATCCAAAGACACACATTCTACAGTCTGCTTTTTTTTTTTTTTTTTTTTTTTTCTTTTTGGTCTTTTTCAAGACAGGGTCTCCCTGTAGCCCCAGCTGTCCTGAAACTTACTGTGTAGACCAGGCTGGCCTTGAACTCACAAAGATCCACCTGCCTCTGCCTCCCAAGTGCTAGGATTAAAGGTGTGCACCACCACACCCGGCTACAGTCTCTTATTTACTGAGGTAGTTGTGGCCTTCCATGTCTATCATACTCTGTTGTACTAGTTTCTGGTGGGAGTTGAGTGATGTACTAGCATTCTCTCCATCTCCTGTTCTAAGTTCCATGAGCCTTAGGTGTAGAGGTTCCACTATAAATGTGTCACCTATGGGTGGGGATCTCTCAGAGATATATTCTCTATATGTGACCAATTGTAGAACTCTTCAGTAGCCCTCATCTCTTGCAAAAAGAAGCTTCTTTGATGAGTGGTGTACTATATACTTGTATGCAAATATAAGGATTTATATTTAGGACATGTTAAGAAATTTCATTTGTCTAAAGATATGATGACACAGGTATGGTTTTCCTAGGATCTACGACCTCTCCAGGCATGTATATTGCAGTGTCACTCATGAATTCACTCCCACTGAGATGGCTTTAAATCCAATTAGGTAGCTGTTAACTACCCAGATAACAGTGCCACTACTGCACCAATAGCAATAATTTGCTGTACCAGTTATTATGGTTATTCAGCTTTAGGACTAGACTGGACTACTAATAGATTTTCTCTCTTAGCCACTTTCATAATACCATCTAGAACAATAAGAGCACTAGTTCAGGGAAAAGACTTCCATGTTAGTTCCTGGTCCATGGCTCCAAATCTTGTCCCTGAATTATTTCCTGTCTTCAGCAGTAGGGTCTTTGATTTATGGGAGATATCCAAGGGCCCTGGCAATAGGCTGCATTATTTGGGGGTGTCCCTTGAACTACTCTGACTACTCAGAGTAAGGAGGAGAGTTATTATATAACATTCTAACATACAGATATAATAGTAGATTCAATATAGTGTTAAGTGAAAATTAGTTCAAACATCCAGGGGCTTTATGCATTCTCTCCAGTGGCTATGGGTGGAGGAGATTGAGTTGAGAGTCAGGGGCTACAAAAACAAGTCAAGAAACAAAAAGTAATAGTGGGTCAGGACAGAAGCCAGAATGTTGGACAGCTGAGCACAGGTCTTCTTGAGTCTGCAAAGGACTAGCATGCATCTATGAAGAGCTACATGCTTACAGCTATGAAGCAGAGCAGAAGGATTAGACAAGAAATCATGGCTACTGACACTGGAGGGAGCCTCAAGTGATTGGCAGGAGTTTCTCAGCAGTCATGTCTAACCTTAGAATGAGGACTTTTCAGGAAGGTAAACTACAATTGCCCTGGAAAGATGTGCCCACTGGTGCAATAGTGACACGAACAGAAGAAATCAACCACTCTTTAAATGGATTTAAGGTCTGCTTCCTAGGATGGAGCCCACACCTGACATTGATATCAAGAATAGAAACCTGAGCATACACAGGTCGCCAGGCTGGGGGTGGGGGGAGAGCCTAATACTGGTTTTCTTCTAAATAGTTAAGTATTCAACTGACTTCTAATGACTTACTGTTATTCCCATAGATTAACACATCTCTCAACTCTCATCAAAAGTTTCCTTATGTAGGAGATGGTAATTAACATGGAAACCTCAAACTTGCCAATGAACAGAGAACAAGAGACTATAGAGTAGTTATCCATGAATGTGACACCTATTTCAATCTTCTGCCTCTCAAGGCTTAGGGATATTTTTAGAAGAGGGGATAGAGGAATGCACAGACAGAGCTTAGATCGAGGATTTCCCAGGACCACTTGAAGCACAGGTAGGAGCCAGGCTCTTCAGCTTGGCAGATTGGTGGATAATCCTATGTGGCCTGTTGGATAATTCTCTCATTGGTTTGATTAAATCGTTGTTTAGCTGGTATAAAAGGTGGGCCTGTTGCCATTGATCTAAGCCACTGAGAGCTTAGATCAGAGATTTCCCAGTACCTGAAGCACTGTGTCCAAGTGGATTCTTAGGAGAACCTTCAGAACAGAAAGGGAAGAGTGAGTTAGACTTCCAATAGAAAGCCTAAAACTTAGACAAATCAACATTCCATAAGCAAGGAGAAAAACAAATCAATCAATCAAACAAACAAACAACAAAAGCATCTGGAGGAAAGCAAAGCAAGCCTTCAATAAAGTGAAGAGGCATTTGGGATTCGAATTGGAACACAGGCAAAGAGAAAACCACATGCCAGGGACACAATGAAGGGACAACATGGGAAAAGTGCAGGATAATTCCACACCAAGCTCTATCAACCCTGTGGGAGATTCCTATAGTGGGATCCCCCTGGGGGCCCAGGATACAGATCTTAGAGGAACAATTGTGGACATATTCAAAGAAATCAAAGAACAAGTCAGAGAACTAAGGAGAGAGAATGAAAAACTCAAGAAGGACCTAGAGGGAGAGAATGACAAACTCCAGAGGAAGTGCAAATACCAAAAAGATCCCATGCTGAAATAAAAAAGGAAACCAACCAGTGAAGCAAGGAACTAAAGGAAGCTCCGAAAGTAAGTGGAAATACTAAAGAAATCACAAGATGAAATGAAAAAGGAAATCAAACACTCATCCAATCAAGAGGAAAGGAATGGAAAAAGCCTCAGAAGTAGAATGGAGGAAGCAGAACAAAGAATATCAGACCTGGAAGATAACACAAAACAACTAAAAACCTCAAGTAAAGATTATGAAAAATTTTAAAATACAGAAAAGTGGAAGAACCAGGGATTGTGGGACACTATGAAAAGATCAAACCTCTGCATCATAAAGATAGAGGAAGGAGAAGACTCCCAAGAGAATGGTATTGATCAGATCTTCAACAGAATAATAGATGAAAATTTCCTCAAACTAAAAACAGACAAACCCATACAAATACAAGAAGCACACAGAACTCCAAACAGACAAGATCAGAAAAGAAACTCTCCATGCCATATCATAGTTAAAATGCTAGACACCCAAAACAAAGACAAAATTCTAAAAGCCACAAGAGAAAAACAAGTTACCTATAAGGGGAAACCTATCAGAATTACAACTGACTTCTCAGTGCAAACTATGAAAGCAAGAGGAACGTGGAGCAAAGCATTCCCAGTGTTAAAGGACTATAGATGCCAACCCAGGTTACTATACCCAGCAAAAATGTTGATTACAGTTGAAGGAAAGAGAAAAATCTTCCATGACATAAACAAGATGAAGAATACATGTCTGGAAAACCAACCTTTCAGAGAATACTTGAAGCAATTCAAAGGACAGAAGAAAGGAACAACTATCTCCAGGCACCTAGAAAGAGAAATTAATAAAAGCATAACTGCAGAAGTAGAAACCTAGACCAAAATGCAAATGGATAATAAGGTGAAAGGAAGCAACACACATCTTTCAATTATAACCTTAAATATCAATGGACTAAACTCCCCAATCAAAAGACATAGACTGGGAGATTGGATTAGGAAACAACCCATCCATATGCTGTCTACAAGAAACACATCTTATCTTCAAGGATAGGAACCACCTTAAAGTGAAAGGATGGAAAAAAATATTCCAAGCAAATGATACCAGAAAGAAAGCAGGCATTGCTATTTTAATATCAGACAAAATAGACTTCAGAATAAAAGAAATCAGAAGAGACAAAGAAGGCCATTACATTTTTATCAAAGGAACAATTGACAATGAAGATTTCACAATTATTAATATATATGTCCCAAACTCTGGTGCACCAAACTTTATAAAGACAATTCTCCAGGACCTCAAGGCACAGAGTAACCCCAGTACACTCATAGTAGGGGACTTCAATACCCCACTGAGCCCTTTGGTCAGGTCAAGCGGACAAAGAATAAACAGAGAGACATCTGAACTGAATGGTACAATACACCAAACGCCCATCACAGACAGCTACTGAATATTCCATCCTAATACCAGAGAATACACTTTCTACTCAGCACCCCACAGAACATTCTCCAAAATCGACCACATAGTGGGACACAGAAGAAACCTCCACAAATACAAAAAGTTTGAAATAATTTCATGTATTCTATCAGACCATAGTGCAATAAAGTTTTCAATATCTACACCAGGATAAGCCCTACTATCTACAAGAAGACATGGAGACTAAACAACACACTCCTGATTAATGAGTGGGTCAAGGAAGAGATAAAGAAATAAATAAAAACATTGCTGGAACTGAATGACAATGATAATACAACACAACAAAACCTATGGGACACTTTAAAAGCAGTCCTAAGAGGCACAGAGTATCAAGACATTGAGACTGAGAAAACCTGCCCTGAGTCACAGTCACCTTCAGAGGCCCAAGAACCCAAGGGTCCCCATGTAAATTATCTGAAGTGTGGTTCTTTGAGGTGTCAAGCACCTATGATGAGGACCAAGGGCATGCCATCATGAGCTTTCCAATAGTCCTTCGAAGCGGCCATCATTCCTAGGCCACTAAAAGCAATGTTGACCTGGTGTGAGAATTTCCTTTGGCCCATCTTTCCTCTGGCTTCTCAGGGGATGGTTTACTGACATGCTTTAGAAAACCCCCTCTGGGGATGCTTCTCTGACCAGGCACTCTTAACAGTTCCAAAGAAATCAGCTGAGGCTGAGTTTTAATAGGAGAGAGTAAAAATCACTCTGATTCCCAGAAGAGAAGGGGCCAAGAAGCACATGCTCAGTAGATTCTGAGTCTGGTATTTTTGCAGCTTTATATTTTTCAGATGAGTAGTTTAGAAATATATGATACGTGCCTTTAATACTAGCATTTGGGAGGCAAAGGCAGGTGGATCTTTGTGAATTTAAGTCCAGCCTGGTCTACAGAGCGAATTCCAGGACAGCTGGGGCTACAGGGAGAAAAGACAAAAAAAAAAAAAAAAAAAAAAAAAAGAAATATATGATATAGAACATATACTGTACATTTGCTGAAAATTATATTAAAAGCACTATTTTAATTCTAAAAAAAAGAAGAGGGGATAGAAAGACTGTAAGAGCCTGAGGTGGTAGATGATCACAAGGAAACAGAGTTTACCAGACAGCTGGTTAGTTACTCATATGAACTCACAATGGTGACAGCAAGGTCAGTTCCCATACAAGCTCAAACTAAATAAAAAATCTCAGCATAGACATGGGGAAATAGGTAAGAAACCCAACCTAACCTAAGGAACTTTTGGCAACTGATGGCTTCTGGAAGGGCATGATACATTCTTTTTAGAGGATGGGATTCCTGGCAGGTTTACCAGACTTCCATGGATGGACTCACACTGAATGATATTTGGGAACACAAATTACAAGTTAGACTCTACTGGCCATATATATACATAAATATAAAATATTATATATAATAGAGTATATTAAATTGCACAGTGGGGAGCAAGAAAGGGAAAGTAGATAGTGGAGGAGTTCTAATCCATCAAATCACATTAAATAAATATCTCAAAATGTTAATTTAAAATATTTTCCTCGTTAGTATAGTGGTGTTTTTTAAAAAATATTTTTATAGTTCTAAATTATTAAAAATAATTTTAATTCAGAAAATTTTCTTACACTAAAAGAACCATGTAGATACCTGCACAAAATTGAGTATGTCGACTTTTCATTGTGGATACAGGAGGTGACCCTGAAGAGCAAGTGACTGTCACTGTTTGCTGGAGGAGGCAAGTAATTTTCACTCTAATGTTCTACTTGGAAGACTAGGTAGGAAGAAGGAGAGGTTCAGAGGGGGAAAGAAGGGGAGAATTCAGAGGGTAAAAGGGGACAAATGTATTCACAATCCATTGTACATGTGTATAAAATTATTGAATTTTTTTCTAAAGTTGAAATGACTAATTAACTCAAGATGCTTGCAAATAAGGAGTACTACTTTTTACTGAAAAGTTGGTAAAAAATTTAAAAAAATATATATTATTCTTAGGGCTGGAGAGATGGCTCAGTGGTTAAGAACACTGGCTACTCTTGCAGTGGACCCAGGTTCAGTTCCCAGCACACACATAACAGCTAACAACCATCCATCACTCCAGTTCCAGGGAATCCAAAGCCTTCTGAGCTCTGTGGGCATTGTACATATATGAAGGCAATACACTCACACATATAAAATGAAAATAATACATAAAATACTTAAAAAGTATTGTTCTGAATGGAGTCAAAGGTGAGTGTGATAACAAAGGTTCATGAATATTAAGGCATTGCAGTTTGCTGTATCCTAGCTGAAGAATAAATTATAGCTTTCCATTCGAAAGTCTTAATTTTTTCTTCTAACCAATGTCACTGAGCTGGTTTCAATATTGACCAATATTAATGAAAGCAAAAATTTTATAACAATATAAATTCCCCCAAATTGGATCCCATATGTCAAAAATTTCAGAAAGTTATGTTTGAAGAATATTAATCCTATGGGAAATGAAATGATTGCTTGTACTCAGTAGAGAAGATGGCAACAGTTAAATAATCACTTGTATTATTAAAAATATATACATAAAAATAAAATCATAAACTAAAAGTGTTAATTAGATACATTGTTTTGTTATTACTTAACACATAGATATATTTGTTAAGTTATAAAAGGGAAACTGGATAAAGTGAGTGACAAAGTTGGATGTTTCCCTTAAATCAAGTAAAGAGATTAACTATTAGTATATTGTATTGAGCAAGAGCACTTGGAAAGAAGAGTTTGATATTTTACTGTGAATAAGTTGGTAAGCTCAGTTTTTAACAATATGAAAGCACTTCCAGCTCCCCTCACCCCCGACCCCTTAACAGGTTGACACTTGTGTATTTTCTTGTTAAATACTTCTCCTAATTCAGTTTCTCTTGCTGTGATAAAACACCCTGGCCAAAAGGAAGTTGGGGAGGAAAGGGTGTCTCTGTCTTACACATCCATATCAGAGCTTATCCTTGATGGAAGCCAGGGCAAGAACCCAAGGCAGGTGGCACTAGCCACAATAGCCTGGGCCCACCTACAATACTCAGTAATCAATACAATGCCTCACAGACATGTCCACAGGTCAGTCCAATGGAGGAAAGCCCCCAATCCAGGCTCCCTCTTATCAGCTGGGTCAAGTTGACAACTGACAAGACCTAGAATTCTGAACTCTTAGTCCCAAATTTCTATACAATTCATGGAATGATATTACAAGTAATTACACACTGTATTTTTTTCATTAATGAGTATATAACCTGCCATTGTAATATGTGCACACACACACACACACACACACACTTGCAAACTTGGGAATGATATTACAAGTAATTACACACTGTATTTTTTCATTAATGAGTATATAACCTGCCATTGTAATATGTGCACACACACACACACACACACACACACACACACACACTTGCAAACTTGCAGGTTATTCAAGAGATACATTAAATGATATTTATTTTCTGAGTACCTAACATGGCACATTTGAAAATTGTTTACTAAGTTAGAGTTTCATCAACACCCTTCCTCCCCATTCCATTTTAAGTTATCCAGAGAACTCCCTGGGTGTTAACACAAAAAAGGAAATAGTGCTAAGTTACTTAGATTTAAATGGGAGGTGGGTAAAGAAGTCAGTGTCCTGAGGATTCTCCACACTTGTTGGGGTGACAGACAATGCAGAAATACTTAGAAGTAAGTTCACTTTACACAACATTTTGCTTCTTGTTAAGGAGACCTAGCACTACCCATGAATATCAAAAACAAAGTCATTTGGGAGTAATTAGTATGAAATATTTGGCATAGAAATAGTACCTTATTCAAGGCTTATGTGGGTATTTGGGGAAGTCTCTTTATTGCTACTTATATTAAGTCCCTAATCACTCCATTAACATTTGTTGAGTGTCAGCCCCTGAGCAGCTGCAATCACACCTGTTTTCAGGCACTTTATTTAAAGCTATGTATTTCATAAACAATCTTCACAGACTTACAGAGTGTACATGTAAAACCCAGACCATCTGTGAGTCTATGAGGGATGAGTTAGGATCACCATCTAATAAGATGTAGTGTGCAATGTTTCATACTGACCCCTGACAGGTTTTCTTTAGTTTGATTGTTTGTTTGTTTGTTTGTTTTCAGTATGCCTTTGTGGCTTTGTCTTCTTCCAAATCCTGGATGCAGGAGAATCACATTAGCATGCATTGCCAGTTCTGAGCTTGGGGCTTCTGAAAGTAGGCAGATCTTGTCCTAGGCTGAGAGCCCTATGGGACTCAGGATCAGGAAAGTAAGTCACTAGCTTCGAGGTGCCCCAAGGCTTTGTAGGGCCGAACCTCCAATGAGACCCTACACTATTTAACTCTGGAGAAGAGACCAAAGGCCGCAGAAAGACAGTTCTGTTGCCCAAAAAAGGACACAAACTTGGCTCGCTAGGCCTGAACATATATGACAGAATACATGGATCCTGGTGTGGGGGGCAATAAGAGGGATCCAGATAGGAGACATGCTCTAAGTGTGATCAAAATACATTTTATGAACTTCACAAAAATTCAGGAAGATAAATTCAAACAACAAAATGATTTTAAAAATCCTTAAATGGGGGCTGGAGATATGGCCTAGCGGTTAAGAACGCCGACTGCTCTTGCAGAGGACCCGGGTTTGATCTCCAGCACCTACATGGCGGCTGAGAACCATCTGTAAATCTAGTTCCAGGGGAATCCAACACCCTCTTTTGACTTCCAAGGCATTGCATGGCACAGGTGCACAAACCTACATGCAGGCAGTATATTCATACACATACGAAAATAAATAAAATAAAAAAAAATCCTTTGGGCTGGAGAGATGGCCTAGCGGTTAAGAGAGCCAACTGCTCTTGCGGAGGACCCGGGTTCGATTTCCAGCACTCACATGGCGGCTGAGAACCATCTGTAACTACAATTGCAGGAGAACTCCAGTTCCAGGGGAATCCGACGCCCTCTTCTGACCTCCGAGGCATTTCACGACAAGGGTGCACAAACCTACACACGGACAATATATTCATACACATAAATAGAAAAAAAATATCCTTAAATGATGATATACAATAACAACAAAACTCCCACCTATTTGTACCTAATGGATGTACTAAGGGCTGAGGTGAAGGATTGTGACTATTTTATGATAAATAACCACCTATGAATTAGATATGCATGAGAATGGACTTTGCTAAGGAGCAAACTGCCTACTCTGTGACCACATGCAGAGTGCCCAGCCCTCTGAGACTCAGTGCCCTCCCCTACCAGAGGAAGCTAATGATACCTGCCCTGCATTTTCTGAGATGTGACCCAGTAAGTTAATTAGGCAGATATGAATTGAGGCTTACTGGTAACTAATGCAGTGACAGATAGAAGGGTCATGGCATGTGTAAAGACGCCTCCCACTCAGGAATAGGTGAATCGTCCATCTAAGACAAGCGGGTAAGTAAGTAATGGGTGGAGACAGTATGATAAAGCTACAGTCTATGTACCATGGAAGGCTTCACGGAGGGAATAATTAAGGCTCCCATGAAAGTGATGTAGTTTAGCATCCTCTTGAGAAATGAGCAGGGGCTTGTCATTGAAAGGGGCTGAAGGACAATATGAAGTGTAGAGCATCAGTCCAGCGGAGCTGCACAAAAGTGATGTGAGTTTCAGGAAGTGTGTAAAAGGCTCTGTCGTCTGCAAAGAGGGCCACATGTTAAGTAACATTATTGTCAAAACCTCATTGAAATTACCTGAGATGAATGTATACTCTGAGGCAGTCTTTCCTTGTGTTATTTGGCAATTTGAATTCTTACCAAAGTTAACATATGCAGCTAATCTGAGAAAGCCAAGGATCACTAAACTCAATGTGCTCCACCCTCAATTCCTATTCTCCGAAGATAACTATTATTTAGTATTGTCAGTCTTCCTGGCATTGTTAAACAGGAAGTCTGTACTTGTCTTCCTCTCCTTCTACTTCCTATTCCCCCTCTTCTTCCTGCCTCTGCTTCTCCTTTTTCTTTTGGTTTTGCCTTGACATATTGTTTAAGAACTTCTGAAAATGCAATACACAAATGAGTTCACCTTCCTTTTTTTCCTTCACCTTTATATTTTGCTCCCTAAGTACCCAAAGTGTTGTATAATAAGCATCTCTTAAGAAATTAATTACTATATGCATATAATGCTACATATTTTATATAGGTGGAATGTATATAGTAAGTACATTTCCTTTCCTGGATGCTATAATTTGTTCAACATAAAATCTGTTTTCTGATTTAAATTCTTTATGTATGCCTAATTGTCACATAGCACCCTTACAAAGCTAAGCAGTGGAACTCCTTTCACTAAGGACAGATACCTGAGATGGTCTTCTCCCTTTCCCTCATCTTTTCTAGAAGAGAGACCTGTCTTTCTTTTCTACTTTGTACTTATCAGCCCTGGCACAACTGTTCAAATAGAAATTTCTTTCAGTATTTTATCTTGTGTGCCGCCCGATTTTGTGACCAATAACACTTTCCTTCTGTTTCCTTTCTTGTTCAGAGGATTTTCTTAACTAAATTTCATCCCTAAAGTGTATAAGAAATGTATTTTTTTAATGAAATCAAGGATCTAAGAATTTCTTTATTTTGCCTTCATTTTTGATTGATGGCTTGACATAAAGTAGAGCTCTAGTTTGGAAACTTCTTCCCCTCAGAATGTTAAAATATTTCCCCATTGTGTTTTTTCCTGTAATGAGTGGTAGCCATGGAGATACAAACTGCTTTTCCTTCAAGAAAAAAAAAAAAAAAAAAAAACAGTCCTTGAATTTGGTTGTGAGAAGGCAAAATAGAGAGTGTTTGGGAAAACTTTGAACTACTGATTCTTTAGAATGAGGACGTGGGCAGCGTTTACCGTGGCTCTGAAGAGTACTCGCTATCGCATGGATGATTCTTGGCTCAGTTCAGTACTCCAGTATTGCTCAGTGTAAGGAAGCCACTCACCCAAGTTCATGTCGTTCCCTGGGAGAGTTACGAAGAATTAAAACTTAGGCTTCCAGTAAGTTCCAAGCCTTCTCATAGACTTAGCTGAGTTGTTACCACTGGAACCAGAGCTCAATCATCGCTCTGTCTCATATTCGCACATCTGACCCAGAAGATGCAAATTTCCATCTGAATGGATTTCTCAAGAAGTACAAGTTTTCATATACCTTGATTCCCAATCTCTTTGTTCTTTGGTTTAATGTCTTTAAAATGTTTTCAGGACAGCTGATAATGGTTTCAGAACTGAACAATGATCATCATGCTTACATCAAAATTTGATCTGCCACAAATCTCAGTTTAGGAAGATAATTTAAGTTCTATCTCTCCCTTTAATAATGAACTGTAAAAGGAGGGCAAATGATATGCTCTATGATCCTTAAACATGTAATACAGATGTAGTTTAGTGGGTTAAATTCTCAGCTCCATGAAACATAAAGAACAACAAAATCTAGGATTAGCTATCCAGTCATAAAAAACCATCTTAAACCATTTGTTCTATTAAAACAAATAAAATAGTGAGTGGTTTAAAAAGAGCAGACTTATATTTTGAAGTTCTGAAGATTGGTAATTAAATGTCAGATGTTACTAAAGTTGGTTTCTGGTGAGTTTCTTGACTCCAGTTCTCAGATGGTGGATTCTTCATCAGCACCTGACATGATGAAAGAAGCATGGAGTGTCACTGGGGCTTTGTTCATAAGGACACTAATCCCCCTGACAAGGGCTCCACCCTCGGTATCTGTTACCACCTTCCTAACCCTCCAGTTAGGAAGGTTAGTGCTCGACCATATGATCATTATTAGAAGTATTCAGATGATTCCAGCAGAAGAAGGAATAAAGATAGAAATGCAGAAATTATCTTATTTGATCGAGTTTCCATATTGTAGTCCACGAGTTAAAAGCACTGGAGATTTTACCATTGCGTTCTGAAGTCACTGGCAGACATACACTTGAGGAATACCAGGACAATTTACACAGTTTACATAAGATCAGCCTTCATCCATGGTCTGTTCCTAATAGATCACTCACACCAGCTTCCCCAAGTGCCCTGGCTAGACCTATTTGGCATGCTTACTAGGAGGCTGAGATTCAAATGCTGCAAAGCTTTGGATTTATCTGTTTACTATAGAGGGTTGGAATTGAATAAGAGAGTTAGAGGAGCTGTCTTTTACTTGGTTTATTTATTACTTTGACTCTTTTCTGAAAAAGTGAACTTCTGGGAAGTATGAATCACTTCAGGCCAGGTCAGGGAAAGGCATTACTTAATACTGTTGAAAAGAAGTTCAGTCACAAAGGAACACTAAGAGCATTTTGGTCACTTCTTTAACATTTCTATATTCAAACCCTCTTTTGTAGCTATAACGTATTGGCTTGTATACCTTGTTAGAGAACCTTTCTTCGAAAGGGCAGATGGGTGTGAAGGAGGCTGCGATCATCTGCTGCTTCCCTGTGTGCTATGCAATTGTTGCTCCATTACTCCTCTTCAGCAGTCTCACATTTGTGATGGGTCAACCTGCCTAGGGCTGAAGAAGACAGAAGCCGAGTGATTTAGTGAATACAACACAGCTCATAAGTAGCAGATTAGGATTTGAAACAGAGGTTGATTTGACCTCAGAAATCTGTTTTCCCAACTCTATGTGGGTTCTTGTTACTTCCTCTCCAACACATTTTTTAAAATTTTGATACTTAGGCTTATTTTTATTTTATATGTAAAATGATTGCAGAGAACATGGAAATGAGATTGGGACAGCTGTTCCTAATAATATGTTCCTTTTTCATGACTTGAATATTCTCTATACTGTTTATCTCAGTGAGTCTTTGTTCTAGCACAGCCGGGATGAAAGACAGACAAAAAGATCAACTAAGAAGAGCATGTAATTGCACGATTGTAAGATAAACTTTCTCGGTGACCATGATCTTCACTACTATCCACAAAATAAAACACTCTTTAAACTCTCCTAAGAACTACCTGGAATGGAATATGCAATACAAATTCTGTTATCTAGTATGGTTGGTTCGGGGACATAGATGGTGCTGTTGCTTTATTGAATAAGGAATATTCAGCACTTCATTTTAAGAAAGATACAGACATCTACTAAGCAAAGCCAATTACATGAAGTACATTTTTTGTTATAGAGCAATTAACATCAATATCCTTAATTTTACAATTAATTTTAATAAAATTTTATGATTTTAGTTGCTGAGGTTATATAAAGAGAATGTCAAAAGAGGATCTTTCCCCATATGATGTAGGACTGATGAGTGTGATGGAAATATTATTAACATGAGAAACTTTGAGGCTTGATAGTAGTTCATAAACATAAGCTCTGAGATGGAATTGAAATTACAAGGGGTAGGCTTCCTTAGACACACTCTTCAGATGGTGATCTTTGCTTATTCAGGATCATGTTAAGCACTTAGGGAAATATTGCCTGAAGATGATCCTCAGAGAACACTATGCTAAAACATCCATAACTTCGAGAGGCTAAGTTCAAATGCAAGGAAAGCTCATACAAATAACCCTTTTATCAGGTGGAGAATCTGAGGGTGAAAGCTGAGCTCTGGTGTGCAGGCCTTCCACTTATGCTTCCTGTTAAAGAACAAAACAAGCTCCCTTGGGTCTTCTGCATTCTTTCATGTCACATACATTTTGCACTTCTTGTTGGGTGTACAGACCTTAAGGATGTTTACTTTAAATTCCTAAATAATTATGTCTCACAGAATTTGTGTTAAAATTTTTTGTAGACATATGAAACATTTATTTAACCCTGAATTTTTTGAAAGTCTATTTTATTAAGTGGACAAATAAATAATTCAAATAGAAATATATTGGAAAACCAACAGTAGATAAATGTTTTTCATGAGACATTTCATAAAGCAGAGATATTAAGTTTATAACCTCCTATTTCTAAATATCTCTCTAGTCACAAAGAGCAATAACAGCCTTTTGAGCATTTAACAAAGCAGTGTCAGTGTAACACTGTCAAGGAAAAGCAAGGCAGAAGAGAAGAGTAGGTGAACAACGGTCAATGTTCTTTCTGTGTTTAATCACATAGATCCAGTTATTCATTGTATAATTTGCTAAAGAGCTGCTTCCAATTCGTGAAATAACTGAGATGAACATAGATTATCCAAGTATTTCTAAATTTATTGGTCTAAAAATGACTACAATGCTATTTGGGCATATCTATCTATCTTTTTGTTGTTGTTGTTTTATTTTATAACATTTTTTTTATTGATGCTTTGTGCATTTCATACATTATTTTCCAATTCAGTTCAGGCACATTTTCCTTTCCCTTCCCCCCGACCCCCACCCCATCCCAGATCATGCATTCTGCCATAACTGTCCTGCATTTTTCTCTCAGTTTTTTTTTTCATTTTTTAGCTATAAATGATAATCCATGAGTACAAGCATCCTTCATGCAAAACCAATCTGCAGGCTGTTGTGCCCAAACCCCCACAGCCCCACCATCCAGTGGGGGGTGAGGGGTTGTATGTTCAATCAAGTTGATCAAATGAGTGTCCAGACTACATTGCTGTAGTTTCACCATTCACCCCAATCGCAGCCCTTACATTAAACGACTCCCCCTCTTCAGCAGATTTTCCCTAGGCTTGACAAAAGGAGCACAGGTGGATGAAAAGCAAAACAGTCCGCGCTCTATCTCTGGAGTTTGTCTTGGCTCTCTGTCAATTGCTGGCTGTTTCCTTTTCATGGGCATACAGTTTGTCCAGAATAACACTTTCGATCACCACTAATGAAGCATAAGCATTAGATATATAGTGATATTTAAACAGACTAATAGTTTATGGTAGGTTTACTGTTGGTAGAGACACATAAGTTTGTATGATATGTTAATCCTATGAATATACATTCTTTTCTCTGTTAAATGGAACAGGGTCTTACTGTGGCTATAACTCTCACGTGACATTAGAAGGATGAAGCTTTTGTGGCATCAGCCATGGGTTATTCCCCAAGGGAGAGGCCATATAGCCAATTAGATTTGGGGAATATACGGCATCATGCCTGCCTCTGCTGGCAAAGTATTTACAGGAGGTGAGTGTATGCTGGTGCTGACGTGGAGGCCTTTCTTGACTCAAGGAGACCCCGTAATTTGCTTTATTGGGTTTTAGTGGCCTTTGGTAAACTCGTGGTGTTCCAGGAGGCCTCTGTACAATTGCATGTTTGGTCTCAATAATATTTTTCCATGTTAACGTCAGGTCTTCGGCAGCAGGTCTTATCGCCCTCTTTCTTGCAGAGTATCCCCTTTAGAGGCAAGAGAGCCTTACCTCTGTGGGGCCTGTGGATCCCTGGCAGCAAAATTCCCCATGGTAGAATAATCATGCTGAGTAGAGCTCCTGTAGTATATGATTTGCCTTAAGTGGCTAGCTTTAAGACTTTAGTATTATATTTGGTTTTGAACGAGAATAATCCTTTTCACAGTTTCTTATGTCCATTAGTCAGGTTAAGCAGGCAGTTTTACCAGTTTGTATAAGAGATTACATCATAATAGTTGTCTCCAATTTACAGTTGGAGAGCACCTCATCATCATATTGTTCTCATTGTTCCTATGGGGGGGGGGAGAGAAAGTCCCTCATATCAAAACCTTTGCGCAACCCTAGAAGGTAAGTTTCGATTAGATTCTCATTATAATAGTTGTTACAGTAGGATCCACAGAGGGTTCGATGTTTATGAGCAATTCTGAGGCTTTTCTTCTTTCAATGTCGAGGACAGGTCAACCTTTCTATTGCACTTTCTGTGACATCCTACTCAATGCAAAGCTGTATTCTTTTCTTTCTCAGCCATTAGATTTGGTGACATTTGGTCCCTGTGTAACAACAAATTTTTCCCGTAGTTAGTTTTAAGATTTAGAATTGGCAAAGTTTTTGATGAAAACGTGTTCATTTCTATCTTGTATCCACCCACCTTTTTTTTTTTTTTTTATACACTGAGTCTCCAGAAGACTTTGTATTATACATAACTATAGGGTGGGATCAAGGCACAGATTTCATCAAATTCACCATGTTGTTTGGGTGACTATATAATATTAACTTGGGAACAAAGCTTTAATTTTTACGTTTAAATCTTAAAGAGAATGCGACAAGGTGATAATATACAACAGATAAATTATAGAGAGGCATTATTTGTATGTGCATATCCCAAAGTTATTGCTCTAACATATTTTAAGAAAACAAATGTGGACAACATAAATTATATCTCCATTTAACTCAAGAAGGCCCTACCATTTTTTATCAGAGGTCATGTAAACCTATTTGTTTATATACACATATTTTAGACTTTTACTAAGTTCTAACACACCATGTGACCTGTAGACAGTGTCAAGGCAAAACTGGGTACTTGCCTGAAAATCACGTAAATTAAATATGTATTAATCGAGTATACACCCGGGTCCCTCTCCCCCCCCATCCCCGCCCCCTTCCCAATTCACCATTTCATCCATTTTCTGATGCAGTCTTTCTGGTAGTTGCTTTTTTCTATCAGGCCCTCACCCATGAGAAATTTTATACTGTTTTTGGTGATAAAGCACCCACATAGAGACACCATTTTTTTGTTCGTTTGTTTTTCTGGGACTGTTGTTTACTTCACTTAACATATGGCTGTCTACTCCAGTCTTTACCTGCAATTTCATGATGTTTTTCCCTCTTAGAACCACAGCATAGAACTCCGTTGTATACATGGACCACATTTTTCTCTATCCACTCATCCAGTTGAGAGGGGCACCTGGGCTGGTTTCAACTTTTTGCTATTGGGACAAGCTGCAATAAAGCATGTGGGATGTATCATTGCAGTAAGATGTATCTTGTGAGTAAATACCCAGAGTGTATGACTGGGTCAAATGGAGGCTCATTTTGAGTCTTGTAAGGGTTTCCCCACACTGCTTTCCATAGTGGCCTGTATGAGTTTACATTCCAACCACAATGGATGAGTGTTCCCAATTCCCCGCAACCTCTCCAGCACGTGGGATCATTTGTTGCCTGACCAGCCCAGTCTATTGTAGTAGAGGTGATATCTAATAGTGGTTTTAATTTGCAGTCCTTAATTATCAGAGATGTTTAACAGTTTTCTTAAGTTGTTTCTCGCCATCTCTAATTCCTCCTGCGTGAAGAGTCTCTATTCAGATCTTTAGCTCACATCGTTTGCGTGATTAATTTGTTTTCTTTCGTCTTTGGTTATTGAGAGATAATTTGGGTATACTCTGGATTAATGCTTTGTCAGATGTTTTTTTTTTTTTTTTTTTTTTTTTTTTTTTTTTTTTTTTTTTTTTTTTTTTTTTTTTTTTTTTTTTTTTTTTTTTCTGTTCAGAAGCTTTTTTAATGAGGTTCCATTTGTTAGTTGTCGACCTTAATTCTTTTGCAACTACTGTCTGATTTATTCTTTTCCTACACCTATGCTTGTAGTCTGCTGCCAAGGTTCTGCTCTTCTAATCACCTCCAGAGTTTGGGAATTCACACGGAGTCATTTGGTCCATCTGGGTGACTTATTGTACAGGTGGTAGTTAAGGGTTGATTTCAATTCTTCTACAAGTGGTGGATCCAGTTTTGCCAACCCACTTGGCTGAAGATGCTGTCTTTCTCCCATCGGTATCTTCTTTTGTCCCCCTTGTCAATATGAGGGGGGTTGAAATGGTCTGAGTTTCGGGGTTGGACTCGTCAGTTTTATGCCATTGGTCAACTGGGCTGTTTTTATCAAGACGAGGCTGTTATTATGACTATAGCCCGGTAGTAAAGTTTGAATGTCTGGTTGAGCGATCCCCCCTGTATTGCTCTTTTCCTCAGGGTGCTTTGGCTATTCCCTGGGTCTTTTGTTTTTTCCAAATGAAATTAAGGAATTTTTTTTTTTTTTTTTTTTCTGTGAAGAAACTCTTGGATTTTGATTGGGTGGGATTTGCATTTAATCTGTACAGTAGTTTGGGGTAGGATGGACATTTTACTATATTTTATTTTCCAATCATGAGCATGGGAGTGGGTTGTCATCCTGCTGAATGGCCATTCCTCAATTTCCTTTCAGGGGTTAAAAAGTTTTGTTTGAGAGATCCTTGGTGTCTTTGGTTAGTGTTTTTTTGTACCTAGGTATTATTAATGGGGTGTTTGAGGCTATTGTGGAGTGGGAAGGTGTTCTCCTTGGTAAGTCCTTCTCTAGTTGCTTAGTGTTGGTGTAAAGAAAGGCTACTGATTTTTCTAGATTTATTTTGTATCCGCCCACTTTACCAAAGCTCTTATAATCGTTTCTAGGAGTTTTCTGTGAGTTCTTACATCCCTTAAGTAACAAACGCCAAAATGTCCTCTGTTTACACCCCCCTGTCTCTCAGGTCCCATAGTTTCGCTCTTTACTTTTCCACTTTCCTGCTCCCCTTTCTTAACTGTTGTCTCTGCGTTTCACCATAGCATCATATCATCAGCAAAAAGGGATAGGTTGAAATATCCTCTTTTCCAATTAGAACTCCTTTTAATTTCCTTTCTTCCTTAATTCCCCTAGCAAGGGTTTCCAGCACTATATTGAAGGAGTGGTGACAGGGGGAAGCCTTGCTTGAGTTCCTACCTTTAGAGGGGATGCTTTTTTAATTTTCCCATTTAGAGATATTGGGCTAGGTGGGTTCCTGTATGGCGGGTGATTAAGGGAATGAAATCCCTCCAGACAATTCCCTCCAGGACTTTAAACAGAAAGGATGCTGGATTTTGTAAAGAGGCGATTCTCCACATCATTTGATATGATGGTGTGGTTTGTGTCCTTCAATCAATTGATATGTTTGATGGTGTTTATAATTGATTTTTGTAAGTTGAACCATCTCTGCATCTTCTGGTATGAATCCAACATGGGTCATGGGGGATGATTTTCTTGATGTGATTCTGTAGGCCCATTATGCCCAGGAATCCTGTTGTTTAGAATTTTTTGGCATCCCTGTTTCATTAGGGAATGGGTCTATAGTTCTCCTTGTGGTTGTATCGATTACCTGTGTGGTAGTAGGTAATGCTGGCTTGTCATAGAGGCATCGTGGGAGAAGTCCCCCGTTTGTATCCTTCTAATAACAAATTTTAAGTAGTAATATTTGTAAATCTGTTCGAAATATTTTATAAAATTCTGCCGGGAAACCATCCGGAGCCTGGGCATTTTTTGGTTGGAGGCTACTTATTTACATCTTCGATTTCTTCTGTACTATTGGTCTGTTAGGCTTTTTTTGAATCTTTTCTTGGTTGAGCTTTGCTGTTTCCCAGGATGTCAGATATTCATCAATTTCTTCTCTAGGTTTACATACAAACATAGTAGAATATAAGTTTTTTAAGTAGTCCGTATGAATTGTTGGATCTTTTCAAGTGTCCTGATATGTGATATTTCCCCTTTCATTTCATCACAATTTCTTATGATTTGGAGTTGTTTCCCCGATCTTTGCTTTTGTTCCTAGGGCTAGAGGTCTGTCTACGTGGTTATATTCTCGCAAAGATCCAACTTTTGGATTCAGTGAATTTTTTTGTATGTTTTCTTTGTTTCTGATATTCATTGGGGATGCTCGGTGCGCTGATTTTTTGTTGAGTTCGATTCTTGTCTGTTGGTTTTAGGTTCATTTGTTGTTGTCTCTCAGTATTTTTAGCTGCAGGGGTTAGATCAATTCGACTTGTGCTCTTTCTGTTTCTTTAATGTAGGCACTTAGAGCGATAAACTTCCCTCTTAAGACAGCTTTTAAAGTATCCTATAGATTTTTTGTTGTGTAGTTTTGTCATTGTCATTCAGTTTCCGGAATGTTTTTATTTCTTTCGTTATTTCTTTACGTGACCCACTCCTTTTCATTATTCAGGAGAGTGTTTGTTTAGTCTCCATTGTTCCTGTAGTTTGGAGGTTTTTCTGGTGTTGATATTGAGGTTTATTGCGCTGTGGTCTGATAGAATTCAAATGGAGTTGTTACTACATCTTTGGATATGTTGTTGAGTGTTTTTCCTGTGTCCTAGTATGTGTTAGATTTTGGAGATTGTTCCTTGGGGTGCTGAGTAAAAGGTGTATTCTTTGGTGTTTGGTGAAATATTCGATAGATGTCCTTGAGGTCCAGTTGTGTATTGTGTCATTTAGTTCGATGTCTTGCTGTTTATCCTTTGTCCTGTTGATCTGTCTAGGGGACTTAATGGGGTATCGAAGTCCCCTGCTATTTAGTGTGCTGGGGGTTAATCTGTGCACTTGAGAGACTGAAGAATTGTCATTTCATAAAGTTTGTTGCATGGTGATTGGTGAGATATATTATATGATTGTGAAAGTTTCAATCGTTAATTATTCCTTTAATAAAGAGGTAATGGCCCTCTTTATGTTCTCTTTTGATTGCTTTTGCTGTGAAGTCTATTTGTTTGACTAGTAGAATAGCCACACCGCTTTCTTTTTGTACCATTTGCCTGGAATACTTTCTTCCATCCCTTCACCTTAGTTGGTGCCTTCCTTGAAATTGAGATGGGTTTTCCTGTATAGGACAGCAGATAGATGGGTTTTGTTTCCTATCCATTCTCCAAGTCTACATGCCTATTGATTGGGGAGTTTAGCACATTAATATTTAAGGTTTATAATTGAAAGATGATGGTGGCTTCCCTATCAACTTTATTTTGACTTCTTGCCTCTGATTTTGCTCCTATGGTTTGTATGTATATAATTAGTTTTTTTTTAATTTCCTAGGTTGGTTTGAGGATTGTTGTTCCTCGCTTCTGCCCTTTGAAGTGCTTCAAATATTTTATGAAGAGTTGGTTTTTCCAGACAATGTTATTCCATCATCCTTGTTTATGTCTGGAAGACGTTTCTCATCTCCTGCAAGAATAGTCGACATTTTTGCTGGGTAAAGTAATTCTGGGTTGGCAAGCCATTGTCCCTTAACACTGGCAATGCTTTGCTCCATGTTCCTTGCTTGCTTAATTCATGAATTTATGAGACAAGAAGTCCTTGTAAGTCTGATGGGTTCCCTTTGTATGTGACTGTTTTTTTGCTTTTGTAGCTCTCAGAATTTTGTCTTGTTTGTTTTTTTTTTTTTTTTTTGTTTTTTTTTGTAGTTTATATGTAATGTCGTGCAATGCAGGTCTGTGCACCCGTGCCGTGCAATGCCCGCGGAGGTCAGAATGGGGTCTGATCCCCCGGAACTGGAGTTCTCCTGGAATTGGTTGCTGGGGATCGAACCCAGTTTCTTCTGTAAGAGCGGTCGGCCATGTGGGCGCTGGGGAATCGAGAACCCGGGTCCTCTGCAAGCGCCGTCGAGTGCTCTTAACCGCTAGGCTATCTCTCCACTCAGAAGTTTGTCTTTGTTTTAGGGCATCTTCTTAAAAGGAATTCAAACTATGTTATGGCGTGGGGTTTTTCTTGTCTGATCTTGTCTATTTGGGGGTATATGTGCTTCTGGAATTTGTATAGGTTTGTCACTATTTTTAGTTTGGGGAATTTGTCATCTATTATTCTGATTAAGATCTGATTAATACTAGTCTCTTGAGATTCTTCTCCATCCCCTATTCCTATGATGCAAAGGTTTTATATACTTTTCATAGTGTACCCCTATTTCCTGTGTTTGTTTTTCGCCTTTTGTGTATTTTTAAAATTCTCATAAGCTTTATTTTGAGATTTTTAATTGCTCTGTGTTGTCTTCCCGATCTGATATTCTTTATTCTGCTTCGCCATTCTACTTCTGAGGCTTGTTCCTTTTCTTTCTTCTGTGGTTGCTGAGTGTTCCTAATTCCCGTTTTTGTTTCCCCTCATGTGTTTTTCTTTAGTACTTCCATTTCCTTTTTGAGCTTCTAATCTCTTCTTGGTGCTCCATACTTCACTGGTTGGCTTCCTTTTTTCAGTGTTTTTCTACTTCCATTTGAGTTTTTTTTTTCCCTCTAGTTCTTTCTTGATTTTGTCATTCTGTTCCTTTAGTGCTTTCCGAAGTTTGTCATTGTATCCCCCTAGGTCCTTTTTGAGTTTTTCATTCTCTCTCGTCGTCTTCTTAGTTCTCTGAATTCTTCTCTACTTCTTCTTTATATTTTCTTTAAGGTTTGCTCTCCTCTGCAATATGTACTGGCAATGATTCCGCCTAAGCTCTGTTCCCTTGGGTCTCCTCCAATGGCAATTCCAATTGTAGCTTTCTCCTACAGGGTTGGTAGAGGCTGGTGTGGGATTATCCTGCAACATTCCCATGTTGTCCCTTCGTCTGTCCCTGGCATGTGGGCTTACCTTTTGAGGTTCAGATCACAAATGACTTTGTCACTATTTCGCGATGGTTTGTTTGCTTGCCTGCGTCCGATCTTTTTCCCCTTTCCTCCTCCTTTTTTAATTTTTTTATTTTTTGGTGTATGACTTGCGAATGGTTTCAGGCTTTCAATTTGTGTATATATTGGATATTGGAAGCCTAAGTCATTCTTCTCTTTCTGTTCTGAGGTTCGCCAAAAGGAAGACCCTTTGAAATTCTCGCAATTCGCCTTGGTGTGCATGTGAGGGGGGTGGTGGTGGTGTGGATTGCTTGGCCTGACCTAGCGACACCGCGCCCAGGTCCATCTGGGACGGGGACCCCGGAAAGAGGGCTCAGATCTGAGACCCCTATCCCAGCTGCCCCTGTGCCAGACCACCCACCCACCTTGAAATGCTGGGTACCTACCCTGGCGGTGCGTGAGTTTATATTCGATCTATCTATCTATCTATCTGTCTATCAATCAATCTATCTCTATCTATCTATCTGGAGAGAGAGAGATAGAGAAATGAGAAGAGGAGAGAAGAGATGGAGAGAGAGATTACTGGGTTAAAACATAGGAAATGTATAAATATGTAAATGTTAATGTTCTTCCCCTGAGCTACATCAATAGGCCCTTGACTACACATACATACACACACATACATACATACATACATACACACACATACACACACATACATACACACATACATATCTACAACCCCCCACATTTTATTCCATATTTTTGCTCGTTTGAATGCATGAAAACTTTGAGTTTTATTTCTAATTTTTAAGTTTTTGTCATTAAATTCAATAAATTCTTTTAAATAAACTTTTTGGAGAAAGATAGAAAAGACACATATACTTGAAATATATAATATTTGGAAAAATTCCTTGATTTTTCCATGTAAAATATTTCCCTTTGGAGACTAGAGATATGGTTCAGTGGCTGAGTACTTAGTTGCTCTTGCCGAGGACCAGAGAACTATTTATAGCACCTACATTGGGGGGTTCACAACTGCCTGTAATTTCATTTCCAGAAACTCCAGCACTGTCTTCTGGTCTCTGTAGGTTCCTGTATACACATGTGCATGCTTACACACAGATACACATAAATAAAAGGTAAAAATGAGATTTATATACTTATATATATTCACATAAAAGTTTGATTGCAATCCTACACAGAGGATTAATCTCATCTGAGAAGTCATTAACTGTCAAACACAATTCTCAGTGCCAGTAGTGGGACATTTCCCCTAAGCTGTTTATCTGAAGTGCCCCAGAAACCACTCGAACAATACGGAATATTGCCATTGCTCTCGGATCCCCAACAGAACTTGATGGTAATACCCCATTGTGAGACAACACATGAGTTTGTCACCTGACATGGAGAAATCAAATCAGTTCTGCCCAGGAAGCTTCCTCTCGCCTGGCCAGCTTTCATACCACTAGAAGGTGCAGTCCAGACTGCTGCTGGGGAGGAAGTCAGCAAGAGTCTTCCTCAGCTGTGAACCCTGAGGAACTGCCCAGGGGTACAACTTCTTTCTGATTGGATTTAAAACTTATGCACTGCAGAAAACACATCCCTGGTAGTGGAGATCTGGTCAAGAATCCACAGTTGGGGGGCTCATAGGCTGAAGGACTGACACTACTACTATTGAGAAATTCACAGCCACTTAAAGTGTAGAGAAGTGACTATGGGCTGATCAGCTCTAAGTGGAATCCATATCACTCCCTCTCCCCAAAGATCAAAGACCATTATTGAAGAGATGTGTAAAAGTTTTAAGAGAAATATGTGGGAGAAGTCCAGAATGAAGCAGCATCTTCTAGACATAATAGGAGCCGTGCTATACCTTGAAGTCACCACAGCAGTAGAGCCTGTTCAGGTCCTGCTTAGCGACAAGCCAGACAGCCTTCTTCTCCCATGGGATAGGATGAGGGTTATGAATTGCCAAGCCTGCTCAGGTCCTGCTTAGAGTCAAGCCAGACAGCCTTCTCCCATTGGATAGGAAGAGGTTTATGAATTGCCACCTCTAACTAAGGAGAAAGGGACAGTTGGCAGATGTGGAGGAGATGTGGGAAGTAGAGCCTGCTTTGTTTAACAGTGTTGCTCCTGGAAGGTCCACCATGCTGCAGTGTTTGCCCCCTCACCCAGAAGTATATGGACAATGCACACTGGAGTTGATGGGTTATTAAATAATAAAAATAAGACAGGAAGTTGGGGAGTGGAAAGGTTGTGGTGTACCTGGGAGGAATTAAAAGAAGTGAGAGTAAGTATGATCAAATGCATTCTGTGTAGTTCTCAGAGAAGTAATGAAAATAAGTTTAAAGTGAAAATATTATCTTAAAATAAAAGTCCCAACAAGGTACATGCTAAAAGGAATTTGCTAAGTGCGTGCATTTTATTAAAAAGCAATTATAGAGATCTGGGATTTCAGCCTCGCCACTGATAGTTGTATAATCTGTAGCAGGTTACTGATGTTCTAAGGAAATACATCTCTCCACTTTCAGGAAGTAATGTCTTCTGGCAGAGTGACTTCACGACGATAACTGATTCATCATCAGGTGTATGTAGGACTATGCGTATCTATTAGAATAAGACATTTTGAAAGAGTTAATGAAGAAATTAGTCTCTGAGGACAAAACAGAGTCTCAGTTTTAGAGACTGGGCTACGTAGGAAGATGAATCCTTTGTAGAATGCACTGTGGCGTGAGAGGGAGATGAGCCCAACAATCCTGACATTTGCTGTCATCCTGCCCTTTATATTCTTTATTTCTTTTCTTAGAGGCCCTCTCTTTCTTGTTTAACAACATGTATTATAGAATCTTTCCTTAAGTTAAATAATTTATTATTTATTTACTTAATATTTTATGAATGTATTGCCTACATGTACTTAAGTGGACCCATGTCCTGCAATGCCCACCGACATCAGAAGATCCCCTGGAACTGGAATGATGAACAGTTGCTAGCCACTGTGTGTGTTCTGGGATTCAAACCCAGATCTTCTGCAAGAAGAGCCATCTCTTCAGCCCATTAAGTTAAATTACTTAAATCTTGTTTCTAACAAGCAAAAGAAAGACTCTTAACATGCATCTATACATGTATGAACTTTTAAAATGTGATGGCAATAATAATTGTGACAAATTAATACATAGAATACCCTGTGAGGAGCACAAGATCTGCTACTCACCAGATCTCTGTACCATTTTCCACTTTAATAATCAATATAATAAAACATAACCTGAAATTTATCTGTCTATTGCAAATTTGAACAAAATGACTGGGATATGATGAAACATATATACATATATGTATATATACATATATTTGAAATAACAGAAAGAAAATGTTTTACAGAAATGTCATTTTATTTATTTATTTATTTATTTATTTATTTATTTATTTATTTATTAAGTGTATGAGTGTACTGTCTGCATGTAGGTTTGTGCACCCATGTCGTGCAATGCCACGGAGGTCAGAAGAGGGTCTCAGATTCCCCTGGAACTGGAGTTCTCCTGGAATTGGAATTACAGACAGTTCTTAGCCGCCATGTGGATGCTAGGGATCGAACCTGGGTCCTCTGCAAGAGTAGTCAGTGCTCTTAACCACTAGGCTATCTCTCCAGCCCAGAAATGTCATTTTAACCTACATCCATAACCATGATTTTCTAAATTTGTGATTTACCAAATTGTACTCAATAATTTCTGTATTTCAGTTCTCTCATCCATGAAGAGAGAAGGCTGGTTCTCATTTCACTTGACCAATATGAGATGGAATAAAAGGCAATTGTAAAAAGTGTTCAAGTGATTGCACTTTATTATTTCCCCTGAAACTGTACATCTATTCATATCTAGTGTATGGTTCCAGCTGTGAAGTGAAGTATATAACGTAAGTTTATAGAGTGATTCACAATATCCTACATTAAGTCTTTAGAAGTGTGTGTTTAGAAGAAGCAATAACCAATCATCAAGAGGAATGAAGCAAACTAGAAGGATAAGAGCCATTGCTTTACAGATTTATTGGAACAGAAAATAGGTCTAATCCTTTTTGGAAGAAGAGAGTTCAAGGTTCTATTTCAGCAAGGTTTATCCTTTCTTTTCATAAAGAATTTTTTAATTCAATGTTTGATAATTGCACACAATATATTTTATCATATTTAGATCCCTTCAAAAACCAGTGTCCCCTTACTATCCCATGCCATATTTCATTTCTCTCTCTCTTTCTGTCTTTCATACACACACACACACACACACACACACACACACACACACACACACGGTCTATAGTGTGAAATTTGTTTCACCACATGCCCTTCATTATGGGTCTATCTCTGGAGAGCTTTGTTAACCTACCAAGAGTCTCACCCTCAAACAAGATTGACTCCCTTTCCAGCAGCCATCATTTGCCAATAGTTTCTAATGTGGGGTTGGAGTTCTTACCTGCTTGCCCACATCTACACTGGAATTTTGTCTGGTTTGAACTCACATGGGACTTGTGCATGCTGTCACAATTGCTGTGAGTTTATGTGAGTTACTGATCAGCTTCTGAAAGTTCTGATTTCTTATGGTCATCCCCCTCCTCTGGCTCTTGCAATCTTTCTGCCCCACTCTTCTACAATGATCCCTGAGCATTGGGAGACAGACATTTGATAGATGTATCTTATTCAGTGATAAGCACTCTACCATTTCTTGTTCTCTATATATTGGCCAATTGTGAGTTTTTGTGTTAATCACCATCTGCTGCATACAGAAACTTCTCTGGTGAGAGTTGAGAGATGTATTAGTCTATGGGTATAACAATATACCATTAGGGGTCAGTTTAATGCTGTTGGTGAACTCTTCCCCATAGCCTGTCTAGCTTCAGGTTTCTTTGGCCGATTGCAATGCCAGGTATGGCTCCATTCTTAGAAGCGGACCTTAAATTCAATTAAAAAGTAGTTTTTTACTCCTATGATATTCATGCCAATATTGTACCAATGGGTATAGCTCACCAGGCCAGGATTCACAGATGGTAAGGTTGATGACTACTTTTCTCTTCCTGTAGCAAAATCCAGTATTATGGAAGCTAGCCAGTGGGGTAGAAGCTATGATGTCAGCACCTCGTTTATGCTCCACAACACCTGTGTTGTGTCTTCAGTAATAGGATCTTCTCCCAAGTATTTGAGTGGAGTCAAGAGCAGGAGCAGCGGGCGGTATTGTTTGAGGTCTTTAGGGCCCCTGGTCAACAGCTTCTAGAGAGGGAAGGGAGTCTGTTCCTGACATTGGACTTTTACTTTGATAACCTGTGGTATCTAGTAGGGGCAATGCCCACCTGTTATAAAGTAACTCATTGTGGGGCTGGAGAGATAGCCTAGGGGTTAAGAGCACTGGCTGCTCTTGAAAAGGACCCAGGTTCGATCCCCAGCACCCACATGGCGGCTGAGAACCGTCTGTAACTCCAATTCCAGGAGAACTCCAGTTCCAGAGAAATCCGACACCCTCTTCTGACCTCCGCGGCATTGCACGACATGGGTGCACAAACCTGCATGCAGACAGTACATTCCTACACATACAGAAATAAATAATAAAAAAATAAAAAAATAAAGTAACTCCTTGTAATCTCTTTTTATGATATGTATCTATACACTTTAAGGAGCTTCAATTCTGGTGCATTTCCACGGGGCTTTTTCTAAGGGCCTTTAGTGTTGCTTACCCCTCCCCATCCCCCTTCTTCTCTCTGCCCTCCTGATTCTTCAGTCCATCTCACTCTTCCACTCTCTTATTCCCCTCTCCCCTTTTCCATCACTACATTCCACCTTACCTTCCAGAAAGCTTCCCATTCCTGGCATACCATTTATTAGTTTCCCTTGATTTTCAAGTTGAAACATGCGTATCTCTGATTTCAAAGGTAGCATCCAGTTATGTGAAGTTTGTCTTTCTCTGCCTTGGTTATCTCATTCAAAATGATGGTTTCCAATTCTATCCATTTACATGCAAATGTCACAATTTTTTTTAGAGAATTGAGTACTATTGTATATATGAGATGAACCAGACTCATTATCCATTCATCAGCTGAAAGACATCTAGGTTTATTTCCATTTCCTTCCTACTATGAAAAGGACAGCAATGAGGTTTAATATCTAAAATACACAAAGTACTCTGAAAACTAAACATCAAGTAAAAACAAACAACCCGATTATAATGGAAATGCAAATAAAAAGTACACTGAGATTTCGTCCTACCCGGTCAGAATTGCTAATATTCAAAACACTAACAACTACAAATGTTGGTGAGGATGTGGAGAAAGCAAAACTCTTATCCACAGGTGGTGAGAATACTTTGTAACTGGTAGAGTCGGTATCAAAATCAGTATGAGATATTTCCTGGCACCTTAAAGCTAAGATGCATAGAAGTATATGGCTAATATTGTCTTTCAAATCAGCATCCTTCAAAAATTCTTCCATCTCATGTAAAGATCACATCATTTTTCCAGCTTGGGGGATCAAACACTTCTGTGTCTTTCTTGTCCATTCCTATTCCTTCCTTCTGCATTCAGTTTTCCATAACTCTGTTGCTTGGTGCTCTTCCCCCTCCTTTGCATTTGAATGCCTTTCTTTCTTACTGGTGTCTCCTGTTTCCCATGCACGTTTTAATGCTATGTCACAGTGAAAAGAACAATTCATAGGGGATCACTATACCAGACTTCAAACTACACTACAGGGCTATAGTCATAAAAACAGCCTGGTACTGGCACAAAAACAGACCTGTAGACCAATGGAATAAAATTGAAGATCCAAAATTGAGCACACACAATTTCAGCTACTTCATATTTGACAAAAGGGCATAAAGACTCAATGGATGAAAGACAACATCTTCAGTAAATGGTGTTGGCAAAACTGGATCACCACTTGCAGAAGAATAAAACTAAACCCCTACCTCTCACCCTGTACAAAAATCAACTGCAAATGATCAAAGACCTCAACATGAAACCCAAAACTCTGAAGGTGAAAGAAGAAAACATTGGCAGCAACCTACAAGAGATAGGTGTAGGAGAAGACTTTCTAAACCAGACAGCAGCTGTGCACCTAGTAAGGTATCCAAATACAGAGGGAGCTTTATTCAAAACACAGCTGTATTATATAGCCAGTGTGACTCATCTCCTCCCAGGGGAAAATCCTAGACCTTTGTGTCACCACATCCCACACCATGGATGTGGCCAGAGATGTCCCATTGGTTAGGATGTTAGCCTAACTTAACTGAATTTTCCCACAAAAGATGGCTGGGAAACATCTTAAAAAGTGTTCAAAGGCCAGGTGTGGTAGCACATGCCTTTAATCCCAGCACTTGGGAGGCAGAGACAGGTGGGTCTCTGTGAATTCAAGGTCTACAGAGAGAGTTCCAGGACAGCCAGAGCTACAGGGAGACCCCATCTCAAAAAGATAAAAAAAAAAAAGTTCAACATTGTTAATAATTAAGGAGACTCAAATTAAAAGCACTTTAGGATATCATCTTATCCCCATAAGACAGAAACAAATGACACCAAAGGTTGTGGGGAAAGGAGAACACTCATCCTCTGCTGGTGGGAATGTAAACTCATACAACCACTATGGAAAGCCCTGTGGAGAACTCTTGAAAGACTCAAAATGAGCTTACCAACTGACCTAGTCATACCACTCCTGGATATGTACCCACAAGACTCATTCTACCACAGAGATATGTGCACAGCCAGGTTTATTGCAGATCTCTTCACAATAGCAAAGAGCTGGAAGCAAGCCAAGTGTCCTTCAACCAATGAGTGGATAGAGAAAATGTGGTACATCTACACAATGGAGTTCTATGTAGCAGTAAAAAAAGATGGCATCATGAACTTTGCTGGTAAATGGATGAAACTAGAAGATACTATGCTAACTGAAGTAACACAGTCCCAGAAAAATCAAATGACGAATGGTATACCTCATTTGTTGATCTGTAGATGCTAACAACAAGCATCTAGTTGTAAGGGAAACTGAGCAACGTCAATGCGATATTCGTCTTTTTCTGAAAGCAACTGTGCTCTTATAATGTGAATCCCTTAACAGGCTCTAGAATTAACCTACCCTCATTTTCAGACTTTGTAATCTTGGTATATGGGTAGAGGGTATGTATGCATATTTCAGAGTAATATAAATTTAAAAAAGGGAAAATGTGAATCCTGAATTATAATATGGAAATAACATACAGTTTATTTTCAGATGACATAATTTTAGTATAGGTGTCACACACACACATATATGTATATGCATATGCTGAAGCAATACAAATTAGAGGTAACAACGACAAAAGAACTGGGAAAAAGAATCAAGTGAAACAGTAAAATTCTCCCCCAAACAATAATCATCTGCTTTGAAAAACTTTAAAAAGACTTGGAAAAAGATACAAGGCAGGTATGGCAGAATGCATGAACTTGGGTGGGGTGGGGGCATGGAAAGGGAAATGAGTCTAAATTGAGAAATTATGTATGAATTGCACAAAGCTTCAATTAAAAATATATAAATAAAATGGCAAAAGTAGAAATATTTAAAAAGTCACAATCCAATGTATTTAACATCTTTCTCTGGAAACTGAAAACTAATATCAAGCCTACAAACACTCCTCAGAAAGTAACAGTAACAATGAATAGAGATATAAACTCTGTCTCCCAATTTTCAGTAACTTATGTGATTTTTATAGTAATGTTTACTGGATTTTCATAATCCCAGGTCTGCCCAAATTGTGTCTGTATTTCAACAAGCTCATGTATCTTTTGCTACTTTTAGTCTCATCTAGTGTTCTCCAGACTTAGTCCCTTCATTATAATAATAAACTTCAAACTTTTGTTCTATGAGATATAATTACAGCTTTCAAAGCAAAACTTTATTATGTGCAAAAATTTACCTAAGACTTAGGGTCATATTTTAGTATTGGCCATACTTTCTACCAGATAAGCTAATTTTAATGTCAAATTTTTCTTTACAGATGGTTTTATTTTCTTTCATTACAGACCACGAATCAGTACCAACCTCAGCTTCCATATGTCACAAAATGAATTTTATTTAATTGTTTCATAAACATGATAAATATGCAAAGCTAAAAAATTGAGTTCAAAATAAAACATTTTTATATTCAAGTTTTTGTGTTTAATGTAATAATTTCACAAGCTACTATTTGTTTTTCATAATTGTATTGCAACTTTAAAGAACTGCAAAATATTAATCTAGTGTACACATTACTATTGTAAAATAATGTTTCCATTATTTCACTTTTAGATTGTAATAATGTCCCTAATAGAACATTTTGTTATGGCCACTGTTGTGTTTACTGGGTTTCTAGAAAAGTTTATTAAGTACTAATCATTGAATGAAATAAAGTATATCCAGACATAATTTCTGCAAACACATTTAGATATGTTTGGTTCCCTTTCTTTAAGAAATATTTAGGCTTTGAGGGGACAGTGTTGTTTCAGTGGGTGCAGTAATCTTGGTTTGTCTCCATTTGGCTAGCTTTGATTTTAAAGATTTCATTCAGGGAACAAATTATAGCAACATAAAGAAATTTTGACACAAAGCTGATGAATCTGGTGTTTCCTGGGTTGGACAAAATGATTTATAGTCAGAGGACATCAGTATAGCCATGAATCTGAAAGCTGCTGGAATGTATAAATAATTTGACTCTGTATAGTATTTTATGCCCACATCTAAACATGAGTTTTAGAAAAATGAGAAAATAAATGCTCAAAATTAAAAAAAAATAAAAATCTAACATTGTTTTCAATGATGATTATGAGTCATTGGTGGTGGGAGAATTTGCTGAAGGCATTTAATTTCCTTATACATGGTATTAGTTAAGAGCACTTTTGTTAAAGTTTTGACTTCTAGGACACATAAAAGCTATGTATCTATGAACCTGCTATTTTTATGCTATTCTATTATTTTTCTCATTTTATATGGAAGAAATATTCATTTCTAGGAGAAATATTTGAAATATTAAGGACTAGTGCAATAGAAATGCCAGCTGATATCAAGATGTCTGCTTAGAGCTCTGGCACAGGTCACCATAGCCCCTACAGGGGCCAAATATCCTATTTTATTCAGGGGATTATGTGTACAGGGTCGGGAGAAGGCTAGATGACAATAATAGATGCTCAGGCCACTAGAGAGGAGCCAGGTCCCCTGGGAAGTTCTGTTTATTGTTTGCCCCAGAAACAAGCCAATCCTTCAACAGCTACTAGGTCTACTTCGGTATCTAGCAATGACCTCCAGTCCTATGTGAAAATAAAATAATCAAGCAAACTAAAGCATTTTACAGTATGCTCATAGGGTACTAAGGATGTGACAAATATTAATAGTGGTGTTAGAAAATATAATGAATTCTGTCATAACCAACATTAAAATAGACTATCATGAAACAAATGCTTTGGGGTATAGGAAAATAATTCATATGTGAGGGAAAAATAGAGAATAATTTTTAGAAGCAGGTGTTTTCGCTTTGCCTTCAGCAAATTATTGAGCTATAATCCATTCATGAGCAACAAATTCAATGTTTCTATCAATCAGATATCACTGCCTTTTGTTCCAAAATGTTGAGGATAGGATCACCATGAGGCCAATTCACACTTGTGGGAATGTAACACTGGGACGAAGTGGGACCAACAGTTCTTGAAATATTCCATTTCATAATGCCATTCTCACTACATTAATAAATAACTTTTGAAACACTTTTGGAAGTCTCCATGAGCTTTGATATCTTATTTAGCAAGTGATTCTAAAGCTTATGTTAAAAAAAATCAAAGCTCAATTCTCCTTCCTGAAGACCAAGTCTCATAATATGAGAAACTAGTATGCAAGCTACCGTGGAAGAAAACCAATCAATGATTCTACCCAGCTGTGAAGTCTATGAACCACAATGACTGCCCAAGCAAACTATCTCCATTGATGCAGTAGTGGTGCTTTTATTTGGGGGTGGGTAGGTAATGAACAGCTGCCTAATTGCCTGTTTAATAGGAGAAAAATCATTCAGGGTACTGTAAACATAGCAGAGTAAGCATGGTTGAAGAGGTAACAGAAAAAGCTTTTCCTGTCATTTCTCTAGACCAAAGTAATTCCTTACTATATTCTAAATAAATTTTTCATATGTCCAGACAAATGTACCTTTTAACACTCACCAAAGAAGCTTCTTTTTGCAAAAGATTGGGACTATTACAAAGTTCCACAACTTGTCAAATCTGTTTGGTTCCCCAAACTGTGAAAAGAATAACTGACTGATGTAATCTTCCCTCAGTGCCACATCTACAATTCAATCTCTACACCTAAGGGTCAGGAAACTTCAATGAGGAGATCACTGAAGGAATGTAAGTACCTGCTGCTGGTTAGTGCATCCTAGATACGAGAAGGAAGCTGCACCAGTGAAATCTCCACATATGCTAGTCTAATGACTTCTGCATGATGACAAACTAATTGACATGCCAAGGTAGATGTGGGAATGTCATGGGGTACCCTCTCAAGATAAGAGGTACAGGCAATCAATGGATGCTGGGGGACAGAAATTTGGTTTTCTTCAGGGACTAGCTTCCTGAGAGGTTATCTAATCCCAAGTGGGCAGCCCTAAACACAGCAACACATAAGCACCACTAATATACATATATATGTATACATACATATATAAATATTTGTATTTATATGTAACAAAAATAATCAAAGAAAGTGATAAAGAATTGAGAGGGAGTGGGAATCCACATCAGGAGTTGGTAAAAGACTGTGAGGAGTGGAAATAATGCAATGAAAATACTTATATATTTTTTCTAAATATTTTCTAAAAAATAAAGGTAATTTTTAAAAATCAAAGCTCAAAATTAACTACAATAATTCTAGAAAAGAAATGAGGCTCATGAGGAATGGATTTGCATTTCTAAGCATGAAAATACATAAAACTGTCTCATTCAAGGTCATATGATATTCTCAAAGCAAGAGACCTGTAAGAGGAGCTGCCAACAAACTCTCTAGGAATTAGATGGTTTGGATAAACAAGTCAGCAGCAAATGATGAAAAGAGGGTATTTAGCTTACACACTTTGGATTTTCAAGAATAAAGTATTTTGAAAACTAAAACAAGAGAAAGAGAGCTTGAAAGCTGAACTTAAGCCTGACTGGCATTTGAATTCTGCCAGAAACATTTTTATAGGGAAAGACAGAGTGTGAAATTTTTGAAAAGTTATGTGGGATAATAGTATAAGTAACTCATAATGGTTACTAACACCATGTCTATCTGAATAAGAAATACACACATGTACTCATCTATATAGACTTATACACATGCATGCATTGTCATATATATGCATACACACTAGAAAATAGTATATCTATATTAAATAGCGTATATTAATAAATAATACAATAAATAGTACTAATATTACATATATGTATGTACATTATGTATACATATGCATCCAGATAAAGATAGATAGATGATAGATAAATACATAGATAGATGATAGATAATCTAGAGAAGAAATAAGGCCCATGGATTTGCATTTCTGCACATGAAAATATCTAAAACTGTATTGTTCAAGATCATATGGTGTTCTCAGTGTGGCAGATATGCAAGAAGCATGCTATTGAATAAGCATGCTATTATCTCTATTTGCCATATCTAAGATGGAGTTAATCTTCCCAGTTAACCATCCAGTGACAGACAGGAAGACCCTGAGGGACAGGACTTGTATGCAAGTAGGGGCTTAGGAAGGATTCTTAAGAAAGCCTGACGTGGTGGTGCACGCCTTTAATCCTAGCACTCGGGAGGCAGAGGCATGCGGGTCTTTGTGAGTTCGAGGCCAGCCTGGTCTACAGAGTGAGTTCCAGGACAGCTGAGGCTCCAGGGAGACCTTGTCTCAAAAAGACAAAAAAAAGAAAGTTCCTGAGCCTGTGTGGCCCACCATGAGTGGGGAAGGGATGAGGAGATCCTAGATGGAGCTTTTCCCAATGCTGGCACTGGGAAAAGTACAGAATGTCTGTGATATGCCATAAAGGTGAATTGATTCTTCAGCTAAAATGTAGGGTATTCCTGAAAATGACCTGCCTAGATCAGCTAGTATGTCCATGAGGGTGGAGAGCACCTATCAGTCCCTGAACAAGGCAGGTTCTCTGAGGTGTTGAGAAGCTGTGTGCTATAATCTCATGCTTGTTCTCTTGCCCAACGAAGTAGCCACCAGAATCATAAAGTCATCCTTCTGAAATGACCTTCCAGCATCCTCTACTGAAAATGCTTAAAATTGTGCTCATTATAAGAAGAAACGCTTAAGAAAATTTCTTTATTTCTGAAGGACAAGATTATAGCTGAAGGAAGAAATGTGTAGCTGGAAGAATTTAGCCACAGAACTGTCAGCAGCTTTTTTCGGCTGGCTCATTAAGATGGCTTTTCTGGTCTAATGTTTGTTTGGTTTTATATTTGTAGCTTTGCTGGTTTGGGGATAATCGGCATGGCCTTGATTGGTGTGAACTGGATGTCTCCCAGTGACTCTCCTTTTCGAGAAGACTTTCTAATGCATTCTCAAGGTGATCTTAGCAAGAAAGAAAGCGCACATTACACAGGGAATGTGAGTTCAGGTTTGAAATGGGCACAGCAACACTTGAAATTCATTTTATTTGGCAAGGACAGTACAGAGACAGGGACAGGGATAGGGACAGGCACAGAAAATAAACTCTATTTGCCTTTCAGGACAAGAGGTATCTGAGGTCGAGATAAAGGCCAAATCAGTCCGAATTAAAAGTAAACAAAGGCAGGCATTTATTCTGGGAAAGACACTCTCTCAGATGAATCCATGGTCCTTTGGGGTGGAGGATCATGAGAAAGTGCATGTCTGGGAGGAGGAAGGACCTTTTATAGGTCAGGGGAGGGGAGATGGTGGCATGCTGGAATCTGGCCAATTAGGCCAGGTCAGGGGCCTGAAGGTGGTCTCGGATCTGGAGGTCTCCTGGGAATCTGAAACTCCATCAGGCAGTTTTCTCAGGGAAATGTAAGCTCCTGACTAGATAAGAAGGGAGGGTCCTTCCGGTCTATGCCCTCTTGGCTTTTTGTCCCTAGCCCCGACCTAACACTATACCTTGGAAAAAAGCAAGCATCCACAAGGGAGGCAACAGTATGAGTCACTTATGTAACTGATTGTAATTTTCTTTCCTTTACCTTGGAAATCTAAAATCACAGGATTTGAGGTGCAAAGTCTTTGCTGTCCCTGTTCTAGCTAATATTGCTTTCTTTGTCTAAGTAATAATGATTGTGCTCAAAAATACGTGGGGATTCTGGATAAGATGGCATGTTAAACGTTGCCTCCATGTGACACAGTGAAGGAAAGGATTCGGAATAAGACGTCAAAATAAACCCGATTCCAAAGAAGAAATAAGCTGGGGAATTTAAAAAGGAAATGATAAAATAACTGAAAAGGATGGAGAAAATGAAGTGGATAGAAAACAAACCAGCCTGACCCCATCACTAGCCTCTCTCTAGCAAGGGCAAGAGAGGCTACAGACTCCAAAAGCCCGTTTTACTTGGGAGATTCCATTTCCTGGTTCATCCTCACTGGCGACTGCCTCTCTTATTGTAACAAAACACCTGACAAAACAAATTGAAGCAAATTAAATACGGGTGAGTTTCACTTGATTCACAGTTTGTAGATTCATTCCACTGTGATGGGGAAGGCATGTTGGTGTGGGTGTGAGGTGACTGTTCACAGTGAACAGCTGTCAGGAATCAGAGCATGAAGCCAGCTGTAGCCCCTTCTTTGTTCAGTCCACCACACAGAATGGCCCCACCTATGGTTAGGGTGAGTCTTCCCACCTCAACTAACCAATCTAGAAAGCTCCTCCCAGACATGGACAGGTTTCTCCATGGTGAGTTTAGATCCTGTCCGTCATTGCAGTGATGTATTCATCGGTTTTAATCAATATTAAGTGAGTTTCTATAACTGGTACAGTGTTTGTCACTGTTACTAGTTTTCTCACTGAGTGGTAGTGGAAAAGAGTCCTCAAGGACTGGCCGCTGAAGACGTCCCTGAAATGAAACCAAAGAAATGGGCTCAGGAGATGACTCACACGCTTACCTGATTGCATGTGAGCATGAGGACTGGAGACCAAGCTCTAGAACTCATGCAAAGCCAGGCAACTTGTATGTGCTTGCACAGACAGAATGACAGACCCCTGCGGCTCCCTAGTCAGTCATCCCCCTGTAACTGGCAAACTCCAGGTTGGTGAGTGTCCCTGTAAACAGGTAGAAAGAGCCTCGTGGTGACATGGCATCTGATACTGTCCTCTGCCCTCTAAATGCATTTAAATACACATATAAACATACATACATACATACATACATACATACATATATACATACACACACATACACACACTAACCTGAAAGAGATATCCAAGCTAACAAATGTGAAATTAGCATCCAAAGAAAGAATGTGAAAAAGCAAGAAAACAATATATTAAATTAGATAAAATGACAGATGAAGGTTTCAAAATGTTATGAATAATAGGGATCAATAATCTCTTTGCATTAAGGAGGTTAGAAGCAAGGATAGAAGAATTTCATATAGAAATCTAAACATCGATCTAGAAAAAAATGTCAACAATGAAAAGGACAACTTAATACAATGGTTAAGAAAATCTTTAATAAAGTAAATGAAACTGGGAATAGAGTGAAAATGAATAACAAAATAAAATAGGGCACATCTGTGAAAATGTCATGATGAAACCCATTCCTTTGCTCAGTGACTTAATGGAAAGTGTGTTTTCTTTTTTTTTTAAATTTTTATTTATTTTTGTATGTGTATGAATGCACTGTCTGCATGCAAGTTTGTGCACCCGTGTTGTACAAATCCGCAGAGGTCAGAAGAGGGTGTCGGATTCCCCTGGAACTGGAGTTCTCCTTGAATTGGAGTTTCAGACGGTTCTCAGCCACCATGTGGGTGCTGGGGATCGAACCCGGGTCCTCTGTAAGAGCGGTCGGCGCTCCTAACCACTAGGCCATCTCTCCAGCCCGAAATGTGTGTTTTCATGAAGACTGGGGTAGATTTGCCTCCTCCAGATGCTTTTTGTTGGCTTATGTCAGGTGCATGGAGACCAGGTCAAGCTGAAGTCACACCCTGCTGCTGTTTCTTGACCTGCTTGGAGTTGCACAGAAGCTGCTACTGTGCAGAAAGGCTGGTCTCTGCTGTGGAAGGTAAGCTTCCATATGATAATTTTCATTTTTTTCTTTCTACTCAATTCAGATTTATCTTTATTTTGAGGGTGAAGTCTTGGGATGCCAATAAACTTTTCTCTACAGCTTTTCTACATAGTACAGTTGACATTGCAGACTTTCAGACTGTCCTGTCCCCGGGGACCTTCAGGACCAACCGAAAACCTGTGACACTGCACAAAGTCTTTCTGGGTCACAACTAACGTGGAAGGTGTGGCTATGCGATCATCTTCATTAATCCGATTTTATTCCTGGAAGTCTTGTCAGTACAATAAATCATATAACCTAAAGTTCAAATGTGTAGTATTTGTAAACCTACTGTCACAATCTTTGCCTCTCCAGCAGTGTGCTCACTTACCTGAGTTTAAATATTTACACATTATTTGGCTTAGAAATTTTTCAATTGCATTTTTTGGTTTTAAATTTTTTTATTATTTTTAATGTCTATCAATGTATTGCCTGCTTGTAAGTGCACCCATGTCATGCAATGACCTTGGACATCAGAGGATCCCTTGGAACTGGGTCCTCTGCAAGAGTAGTCAATATTCTTCACTCCTGAGCCATCTCTCCCACCCCTAAAATGAGTTTTTAATTATTCAAGTGCTTCATGGCAATCAATAAGTATTTTATTAGATACACTTAATTGTTTAAACCAAGGGAGTCAATGTATATAACCTTATATAACTAGAGCTGTTGGTTTAGGTTTATAAATGAGCTCACTCTTGGCAGCTCTGTGAAGATGACAGAGAGACTGAAGGAGAGAAGCAGAAGATAAAAAGAACCTTTTGTGGACAATCATGTGATGCCCTGGACCAAGGTAACTGGGATACTGGATAAAGTAACAGATTCATAATCAAGATGAGCTCTGTAAAATGCTTCCCTGACTTCTGCACATGCTTCTGCCTATCTGAGTGATGATATTTGAGCTTCAAGGTTGTGGACAAAGCCTTCAGCTTGATCTATGCTCCAACTGAAAGATAAATTCTTAGAGCTGTACTCAGGCATGTCCAGATACAAATTACCTTCCATGTGTCTTGTAGTTAACACTATATATACATATATATACATATGTATATATATATATATATATATACATATATGTGTATATATACATATATATGTATATATAGGCTATTTATGGGGAGAGAAGTGACAGATGAGACATCTTGCTTTGCACTATTACACTGCCATCATCTGATGCGATTAGTTTAATTTGATTGATAAAGACAAAGTTACAAATAAATCAGCCTGGCAGGCTTGGTTTCTCTTTTTCTTTTCTTCTATGAAAAGTATGAATTGAAATAATTTGTTCTCACTTATATCCCTAATCTCAGTAGTCCATTTATCGTTCATGTTACATGTTTGTGTGCTCTTGTAGTGTTCTTAGATATATACCATTGATTCCTATGTGCTGCATCTGCTGCTGTAAATTTTACTAGCTTTCCAGAGAACACCCTTGATTGCCAGGCTGTGAACTCTAATTATAGAATCTGACAGAAAATGTTTGATATAAACTGTGAATGCAACAGAGGCTGTAGATAGCTTTTCTCATTTCAAATTAAAACATGACCAGCTTTACGGTTCGCCTTTCATCCCTGTTACAACAATGTTTTGAAAGGGTCGTATCAGATTCCTAATTATCGGATTAAATAATAAAAGAATTTCATAGAGTTAATCTACCAACACTGTAATTATCCATCATTTTGATAACAAGAAAGATGAGTTTTCAGTGACTTGGATAAGTTCTCATTTGAGAGAGAGAGAGAGAGAGAGAGAGAGAGAGAGAGAGAGAGAGAGAGAGAAGAAGAAGAAGAAAAAGAGGAGGGGAGGGTAGCCTCCTAGTTTTCCAGGACAGTAGTCTGGATAATGTATCAAACCACAGGAAAATTGTGTCAGAATAAGTTTGGCAGTCTACACAGAAGACATAAAACATCTCAAGGAATATTGTTTAGAAGCCAGAAGAAGATCCATTAGCAAATTTTTCAAGGTTTTATCTTATCAAGGGAAAAACAATCTCTTTCACTTTTGGTTTTGTCCTTTAAACATGCAGATGCATTGCAAAATCTAAAAGTTCACAACAGAATGACTCATCATTTCTGGCCACAGTGATAACAGCCACATTTTAAAAGTTTATTTAATTTTTATGTATATGATCGATTTGTCTTTGTGTGTATGTGTACCATATACATGTTTGGCACCCACAGGGTGTATGCCAGAAAAGGATGCCAGATCCTTCTGTGGACCTAACTCAAGTCAACTGAGAGAGTATCAAGTGCTATGGATGACTGAGCTGCCCCTCCAACCTCCAGTCACAGCCATTTATAGAATATTATTTCTTCTGTTTGTGGGCAATTTAGATTCCATCTCCAAGGTTTATATGTTCCTATTGTAGAGACTGCCTGACCTAGCCTGTGACTTCAGAGTGCTTCCTTGAAAGGCTGCTTGGGGCTGCAGAGCACACGTCCAGGCTGACCTGCAGACGGGCCCCATCTGTCTGACTAAATGAAACTCCAATTACAGTACAGATTAACACTTTGGAAGGGAGTGTGTAGAATGGAGGGTGGGGGTGTTGTGCTGTCTGGATGTGGACAACTGCAAAGTCATTCAGGCTCATAGCCAGGCACTTCTAAATAGTCATAAGTAGTCAGGGAATTATAGCTTTAAATGTTGCTGAGAGATTTCTTCCTATGAAAAAATTAAAATTGGCTAAATTAAAGGACTTTAATAAAAACAGCTAAAATATTGTTTACTTACCTACTACTTTTTTATATTATCTTCAGGTCTTGTGAATGCTGTCTCACGTACACCTATCTAGTTGTGTCAAGAAAACACATTTTTATGTTTTCATCAATGACCTCTCGCTCTAAAAAAAAAAAACCCAAACAAACAAACAAAAAACTTCTCCCCACTCTTCCACAAAGATCCCTGAGCCTCAGGAAGAGAGGATGTGATATAGGAGTCCTATTCATGGCTACACATTACATAGTCTCTTTCTGCATGTTGACCAATTAGAATTTCTGTGTTAAACTCCATCTGTTTCAAGAAGCAGCTTCTCTGGTGAGAGTTGAGAGATATATTCATCGATGGATTTAACAATAAATTTTCAAGGTCAGTTTATTATTATGTTCATTTAGCAGGATACTGTACCAAGCATTCCCTTATGGGCTGTGACAGGTCTAACCACAAGTTCTTGGTTCCCATAACAGTGGTAGGGATGGGCAGGCCTTCAGTCCAACCAGATGGTGGTTGGTTACTGCCATAAGAGTAGATTTATTAGATTGGCTCACCTGATAGGAACTAGGTACTTCAACAAAGATGCTCAATCCATGAAACTGGATGGCTCAACAGTCCCAATCCATGCTTGAAACCCTGAGAATTCCCCAAAGAGGGGTTGGTAGTGATAGAATGGAAGGCTGAAGAAGGTGGGATCTGATACAGCAGAGGACAGGAGCAGCAGTGACAGGCATGGCTCTGAGCTACCACTGCGGGAGTTACTCCTTGGACTTACTTCCAGTCTGCCCACTAGAAACTGCCATCCACATGGAGGGTGGGTCTCCTGCCCTTGCTTAATCCTTTCTGGTTACCTCTTGAAGGACGTGCCCAGAGCTGTGTCCCTTGGGTGATTTTAAATGCTGTCAAGTTGACGATCAATACCACCCAAGGTGACATTAGTTTCATAGTCTGAAAGTGACTTATCTTTATATTTTCTCAAAGAATTTTATATTAGTGTTGTTTCCCTCTAAAGCCTTTGAAGAAGTTTAATGACACAGCTATCCTGTTTCAAAAAGCTGAATTTCTATATCAGATATATGGTTATTTGGAAATAATGGTTCTTTTATGTGTACTTTAAAATACTTTTGATTTATCAAAATTGTGAAAATTTATATGTAATCTTATTTATAATATATAAATTACTTAAGTTCAAGAATTAAGTATAGGTTGTAAGTTTTCAAACTTACATCCTTTCTAACATAATTTTTGAAAGTATTATTTTGACTCTACGAGCCACTTCAGGGTATTTCCCATTAATTTTGATAACTTATATCCCTGAATTTTCTACTCAAAATATTTCCTAATTTGGTTTGGAATATTCTATTGCTCTTTAGTGTTTAATGAGAACCAAGTTTTGAATTCACTTGACCACGTCCTAGAAAATTTTTTTGCATGTTATTTTTTTAATTAATTTTTATGTTATGTGTATGAATGCTGTGGTCTGCATGTGAGTAAGTGCACCTGTGTCATGCACTGCCTGAGAGGACAGAGGAAGGTGCTAAATTCCCTGGAACTGGAGTTTAGGGTGGTGTTTGCTGACATGGGGGTGCTGGTATTTGAACCCTGTCTTCTCTAAGAACAACAGTGTTCCTCACTGCTGGGCCACATCTCCAACCTGCAATGTGTTTATAGGTTTTTTTTTTTTTTTTTTTTTCTTTTAAATAAAAACTTTTATTGATGTTTTGTGTATTTATACACATTATTCGCCTAATTTAGACATATCCCCTTTCATTCCCCCACCACACCTAGTTCATGCATTCTGCCATACATGTTTACATCTTTCTCAGTCTTTTTAAAATTTTTCTATGCAGAGGATATTGTTTGGGCAGAAGTTAACTGTTTCAGTCAGTCTTTCCAGTCTTATTTTGTTTTGTTCCCCCAACTTGTATTGCTCAAAATATGCCTATATAAATGTCACATATATACCAAAATTATCTCCTCTGAAAATAAATTGTATGTTAATTCCAAACTATATTTAGGAATTCACATTTTCCCTTTAATTTTATATTACTCTAAAATATGAATACATACCTTCAACCCATATACCACAATTACAAAGTTTGAAAATAAGTGGTATGTTAATTCTAGAGCCAATTAAGTGATTTACATTATAACAGCACAGTTGCTTTCAGATAAAAAGAAATAAAATATTAATGTGCTCGGCTGTCTTTTTTTTTTTTTTTTGCTTTTTATTTGTTTTTTTTTTTTTAAGGGATTCTACAATATAATAGCACAGTTATTTTCAGATAACATTGATGTTACTCAGTTTGCCATACAATTAGGTAATCGGTGCATTTTTTTGAAGTGAGCCAAATTATTAAGCATAAGCAAAGAATGTAAGTAACATTCATGTAAAACCAATTTGCAAGTATCTATGTCCAAATTTTGAAACAACCTAAGGTTCCCATAGTCCAGTTGGAGAAGCTTGTATGCACAAGCATGTTGATCAAATAGGAGTCCAATCTATATTGCTGTAGTCTCATGATTCACCCCAATCTATCCACAGCCCTTACATTCTACCACATCTCCTCTTCTGCAAGTTGTTCCCTAGGCTTTGGGAAAGTGGCACAAGTGGGTGAGAAGCAAAATAGTCTATTTTCTCTGGAGATGTCATTTTGGACTCTAGTCTGTTCAGGTTGTTTCCCTTCATGGGTTGACAACTTACCCAGGGTTACCTTTTATTATTTTTATTTTTTTATTTTTTTGGTCTCTTTGAGACAGTGTCTCGTTGTAGCCCCAGTTGTCCTGGAACTCGGCTGCCACTGTTGCACAGAATCTCCAGGCAGTTGAGGTGTAGCTGATACTGACGGAGGAGTCTTGCTTGTCTCAAGGAGACCAAGATTTTGCTGTATTGCTTTAGTGGCCTTTGGTAACACTCTCTGGCATTTCAGAGGCCAATTGTACATTAACAAGTGACGTCTCAAAACATTTTTTCATGCTTACACCAGGTCTTCGACAACAGGTACTTACCGCCTTTCTCCTTGCATATATCCCACTTATAGGCAAAAGGCCTTTATAATTTTAGGGGCTTGGATCCCCTAGCCAATATCTCCTAGGCAGAATAATTCATTGCTGATATCAGAGCTTTCCTGTACTAATATATTTTGCTTAATTCCACAGCTTATAAAGTCTTTACTATTGAATTTGGCTCTAAATAGAGAATTATCCTTTCACAGTTCCTATGTCTATCAGTCAATTAAAAAAGGTAGCTATATCTGTTTTATATGAAATTACCACTATAACAGTTGGCTCTAGTTTACAGTTAGGGAATGACTTCAGTACCATCATGTTTTTCTTTTTCCTGTAAAGGGGAGAGGTAGAAAGGTTTCTCAGTATCTGGAAGGTAAACTTCATTAGGGCCCATTATAAACAGTTAATCCCAATAGAATTCAGAGAGATTCTCAGTGTCTGTGACTCAGGCAGTCTGAGGTTCCTCTTTCTTTAATGTTCAGATGGGTCAGCCTCTCTGCTGGCATTTCCCAGTCCATCCTGCAAAGCCAAAAGTTGTACGTTTTTCGGCATTTTGATTGGTGTTTTTTACCTGTAGGAACATACAAATCTCCCATTGTTAGTTTCAAGATCTCAACATTGAAAATTTATCAATAGGTTTGGAACAAAGAGTTTTCCATTTTTATCCCATTAGGGATACTACACCACCTCCCCCCTCCCTCTTTTTGTTTTTTAAATTTTTATGTTTTGATCTATAGATGCCTAAGTTGTATTACAAATATCCATAAACAAAAGCCAAGGTGTAAGTTTTCATTAAATTTACCCAAACAGTTTATCATTGACTGTATGCTACTTATTTGGGAAGTAAACTTAAACTTAATTCCTTTAAATTGTCCTACAAGTAAAAGAAAGTGTTACAAGGTGATATTGTATAACTCAGAAAACTATAGATACCATTTGTATAACTTAACCCCAAAGTTATTGTTGGAAGTTGTTACTAGGTTTTATATAATTATACTCTCCAAAAAATTATGGAAGAGAGGATGGAGAGAGGACAGAAGAGAGATGGAGAGAGAGCAGCCTGTGCTGTTAACCACTGCGCTGTCCCTCCAGCCACTACTGATATATTTTATGTCTTCATTGCTTCTTTCCTTCTTTTTTCTTGTTGTAGCTGTTTTTCAGAGTCATACAATCTTTGATTTATCTCTTCCTACATTTATGTTTGGTTTTCTTAGAATAGGGGTCTCACTATGAAGCCCAGTCTGCCCTGAACATATGATTTCCTGTGCCCACCTTCCTTGTAGTCTGTGCCTTGATGTATTTCTACTTTTATGCTACATTTTATTTTTGTTTTATATTCATCGATGCAGGCAAAAAGCACATAGAAATAATCTTTACCATTTTAAATAATTTTTATTGATTCTTTGTGAAGTTAATAAACTATATTTTAGCCTATTCGGACCCCTCCCTATCTCCTCTCAGATAGGACTCCACCCCCAACTTCCCTAAAAGAATGCCCTCTACTATTTTCCCAAGGTCTATCAAATCTAATTTGTGACCCCAAATGCTTTTAGGTGTCTAACCATTGTCACACTCCAATAGAAAAATCTCAATCTTTCTCTCTTTCTCTCAGCAGTTATCAGTCTCCAGTAGCTCTGAAGCTTCTTGCTCACCTCCCCAACCATGCCAGGTTTTTGTCCATTTTGGGTTTGCCCAGGTATTGTGAATGTTGTCAGAAAGGCAGTGGTGCTTTGGGTTCATATGCGTAACTGCCCTGCTGTGCCCAGGAAGCGTTCTTGTATCCGTGCACCTCCTCTAACCCTTCCAGTCTCCCTGGCCCCTCTTCTGCATTGATTCCCTGAGACTTGGGAGGTGAAATGTTGAGGTCAATATCAGTTTTATTTCCCCATGCTTGTGCTATAATTCATGTATGTTCAGCAACAGAGTCTTACCCTTCTGAATGGTCACTAAGTGCAATGGCAAGACACAGTATCATTTGATTTTCTATGGGAACTCCTTGGTCAGTAATTAAAAAGCAAAAGCCCCATTTTGGCATTGAGTTTTTATTTGCTAGCCTGTGGTATCTGGAAGGGACATTGTCACCATGCTATAGGGTAATCCTATTTAAAATTTTTAGACATGTTCAGGTGTATTTTAAGAAGCATGTGCAATAGGTTTCCAAATGACATTTTCTTTTTTTATTTAAGTTTTGTGCATTCTGTACAATATTTCTTAGTCAAATTTAGAACCATTCCCTGTTTCTTGCTCTCATCCCGCCAGGGCCCATTCATTCTGCCATGCATGTCTTTCATTTTTTTCTCAGTTTTTTATTTATTTATTATTTCTTCAATGAAGAAGTTTACTGTTTTGGGCAGAAGCTTACTGTTTCAGTCAGTTCTTTGACCCAGTCATTTTTGTTGTTGTTCATTCCCATTTGTATTGCTTCAAAGCATGCATATATGCAGGCCATACATATACCAAAATAATGATGTCTGAAAATAAACTATAGGTTAATTCCAAAACATGTGTAGGGATTCACAATTTAACAGTAGGGTTGTATGCAGGTAAGGAAAATATTACTTTATGTTCACATATTACACAGCAAGTTGACGAGTGACATCATGTATTATATTTACTACCAAATAAGGCAAAAAAAATTACTATTTGCTTTACACATACAGATTTGGTGCTAGGAGCCACAAATGAGGGGCACCATACATCGTTTGTTTTTCTGAGACTGTGGTACTTCACTTACCATAACGGCTTCTAGTTCCATCCATTTACCTGCAAAGTTAATGATATCATCTCTCTTTACTGCTGCATAGAATTCCCTCCTGTAGATGTAACACATTTTCATTATCTACTCATAGATTGAGGAACACTTGGGTTGCTTCCAGCTCTTTGCTATTGTGAAGAGAGTTGTAGTAAACATGAACATGCATGTATCTTTCTGATAGGATGAGTCTTGGGTATATATCCAGAAGTGGTATGAATGGGTCAGATGATAGGCTCATTTTGAGTCTTTTAAGAGTTCTCCCCATTGCTTTCCATAGGGGTTGTATGAATTTACATTCCTACCAGTGGTGGATGAGTGTTCCCCTTTCTTCACACCCTTTCCACCATTTGGTGTCCTTTATTTTCTTGATCATAGCCAGTCTTTCTGGAGTAAAATAATATCTCAAAGTAGTTTTAATTTGCATTTCCTTAATTATTAATGATGTTGAATAATTTTTTAAATTTTCATATTGAAGTTTTGTGTTATTTCATACATTTCTTAATAAAATTTTGACCTAATTTTTCTTTCTTGCCCCCCTCTCCCTCAGAGCTCATGAATTCTGCCAAACATGTCTTTCTTTTCTTTTTTTGAATTCACATATATCCCCATTAATTTTATATTACCCTAAAGTACGCATACATACCCTCCCCCCATAAACTACAATTACAAAGTCTCAAAATAAGTAGTAGGACAATTCTAGATCCCATTAAGGTATTTACATTAAAATGGTACAGTTGCTTTTAGGTACTACTAGGTATTTGGTGCTAGCATACACAGATGAGCGATACCATTAGTCATTTTTTTTTCTGAGACTCTGGTACTTTACTTAGCATAATGTCTTCTAGTTCCATCCATTTACCTGCAAAGTTCATGATGTCATCTTTCTTTACTGCTGCATAGAACTCCATTTTATAGATGTACCACATTTTTTCTATGTACTCATTGGTTGAAGGACATTTGGGTTGGTTCCAGCTCTTCAGTATTGTGAAAAGAGTTGCAATAAACATAGATGTGGAGTTTGTGCCCAGCATGTGGTGTGAGTGGGCATACACCAACGGCCCACACAACACCAGCATGCACCCAGGTGGGCCCCACCTGCCTTGGTGCTTTGCACAACCCTCTTCCCCCATAGAGGTTTGACCAACAGGATACAGGCATGCAGGCCAAAGTACCACCCCCCCCAACCTGGTGGAGCTATGGTGCAGAGGATCTACCAGGTGCAGTAATAGCAATTATAGTCTGCACAGCCAACTTTGAGGCACCAGAATCCAAAGAAACAAACAAATCCACATGCCAAAGACACAAAGAAAAAACAACAGGGGAAAAGCTCATAATAAATCCACAGCAAAGTCTACCAACCCTGCAGAAGATTCCTACAGTGAGATCTCCCTGGAAGGAAACCAAGACATGGACCTTAGAAGAACAGTTGAAGACATATTCAAAGAAATCAGAGAACTAAGGGGAGAGAAAGAAAAACTCAAGAATGACCCAGAGGGAGATAATGACAAACGTTGGAAAGAACTAAAGGGAGAAAATGACAAACTCCAGAAGGAAATGGAAACACTGAAAAGATCCCAGGGAGAAATGAAAAAAGAAACTGACCAACGAACCAAGGAACTACACGATGAGAATGACAGGCTCCAGAAGGAAGTGGAAATACTAAAGAAATCATCAGATGAGGGCTGGAGAGATGGCCTAGCGGTTAAGAGCACTGACCGCTCTTACAGAGGACCCGGGTTTGATCCCCAGCACCCACAGGGCGGATGAGAACCGTCTGAAACTCCAATTCCAGGAGAACTCCAGTTCCAGGGGAATCCGATACCCTCTTCTGACCTCCGTGGCGTTGCACGACACGGGTGCACAAACTTGCATGCAGACAGTACATTCATACACATACATAAATAAATAAAATTAATAAAAAAAGAAATCATAGGATGAAATGAAAAAGGAAACTGAACATTCATCCAATCAACAGGAAAGGATGGGAAAAAGCCTCAGAAGCAGAATGGAAGAAGCAAAAAAAAGAATATCAGACTTGAAGAATAACATGGAGCAACTAGAATGCTCAAGTCAAAATGTCACCAACTTAATGGCAGAGAAAGAAAAAATACAGCTTTGCATTGAGTAGGATGTACCAGAAAGTGCCAGCAGAAAGCTTGGCCCGTCTGAACATTGAAAGGAAAAAAAGCCTCAGATTGCTACAAACATCAAACCCCTCTGTGGATCCTACTTGTAACAACTATTTACAATGAGTCCTAATGAAACTTACCTTCTAGGTGCTGCAAAGGTTTTAATACGAGGGAATTTCTTACCTCCCCCCATAGAACAAGGAAAAATATGATGATGATAAGGTAGTTCTCCAACTGTAATTTGGAGTCAACTGTTGTAGAGGTAATCTCTAATAAAACCAGTAAAACTGCCTTCCTTAATTGACCGATAGACATAGGAACTGTAAAAAGGATTATTCTCTATTCAGAACCAAATACAATACTAAAGTCTCCTTAAGCTATGCACTTAAGCAAAACATATTAATACAGGAGCTCTGACATCAGCAATGGATTATTCTACGAAGGAGATGTTGGCCAGGGGATCTAAGCCCCCACAAAAGGTAAAGTATCCTTGCCTCCAAACTGGGATACCTGCAAGAAGAGAGGTGATAAGGCCTTGCTGTTGAAGACCTAATGTAAACATGGGAAAGATGTATTGAGACCACACTTGAAAGTGTACAGTTGGTCTCTGGAATACCAGAGAGTGTTACCAAAGGCCACTAAACCAATAAAACAAATATAGGTCTCCTTGACTCAAGCAAGATTCCTCTGTCAGCACCAGCTACACCTCACCTGCCTGGAAATACTGTGCAGCAGAGGCAGCCATATGCCTGTATATCCCAAATCTAATTGGCTATTGGCTCTCTCTTTGGAGGAATAACCCATGGCTAATGCCACAGGCTTACATCCTCTAGTAGTTAGGAGATGTTATAAGCCACAGTAAGACCCTGTCATATTTAACAGAAAAAAATGTAATTCATGGATTAACATACCATCCAAACATCTGTGTCTGTACCAAAGTATTCTACCATAACAATTAGTTCTGTTTAAATACCTATATATCTAGTTGCTTGTGCTTCATTAGTAGGATCGAAAGGTTATTCCTGGACAAACTGTCAGCCCATGAAAGGAAACAGCCAGAATTGACCAGAGTCCAAGACAACAGCTCCAGAGAAAGTAGACTGCTTTGCTTCTCATCCACCTGTGCCCCTTTTCTAAGCCTAGGGAACAATCTGCAGAAGAGGGGCCATGGTAGAATGTAAGGGCTGTGATTGGGGTGAATGGTGAAACTACAACAATATAGCCTGGACACTCATTGGATCAACTTGATTGAACATACAAGCCCCCCCCCCTGCTGGATGGTGGAACCCATGGGCTGTGTGTGTTTGGGCACAACTGCTTGCAAATTGGTTTTACATGAAGGATGCTTGTACTCATAAATTATCACTTATTATTTAAAAATGAAGAAAAAAACAGAGAAAGATGTAGAAAAGTTATGGCAGAATGCATGATCTGGGATGGGGTGGGGGGGAATGGGGGGAAGGGAAAGGGAAATATGCCTGGAACTGGAAAATGATGTATGACACACACACAAAGAATCAATAAAAAATAAAAGTAAATAAAAAATAAAATAAAATAAAGATTATGAAAAATTTAAATAAACAAACATAAGAGTAGAACAACCAGGAAGTGTGGGACACTATGAAAAGACCAAACCTCCGCATCATAGGGATAGAGGAAGCAGAAGAATCTCAAGACGACACTATTGACAGATCTTCAACAGGATAATAGAAGAAAATTTCCCCAAACTGAAAAAAGGCAAACCCATACAAATACAAGAAACACATAAAACACCAAATAGACAGGACCAGAAAAAATTCTCCACGCCATAATTGTTAAAACACTAAATGTTCAAAACAAAGACAAAATACTGAAACTCACAAGAGAAAAACAATGTTACATATAAGAGGAAATCCATCAGAATTACAGCTGACTTCTCAGTGCAAACTATGAAAGCCAGAAGAGTGTGGACCAAAGTATTCCCAGTGGTAAATGACTTTAGATGCCAAAGCATCTAAGTCTACTTATAAGACTACTATACCAAGCAAAAATGTCAACTATAGTTTAAGGAAAAAGAAAAATCTTTCATGACATGAACAAGGTGAAAGAAAACATGTCTGAGAAACCAACACTTCAGAAAATCCTTGAAGCAATCCAAAGAACAGAGGAATGGAACAACTATCCCTAAAGCAATTAAAGAGAGAACTCAATAAAAGCATAACAGAGTAAATACAAACCTAGACCAAGAATGTAAACCAAAAATAAGGTGAAGCTGGGCGTGGTGGTTCAAGCATTTAATTCTAGCACTAGGGAGGCAGAAGCAGGTGGATTTTTGTGAGTTCAAGGTCAGCCTGGTCTACAGAGTGAATTCTAGGACACCTGGGGCTACAGAGAGACCCTGTCTTGAAAAGACAAAAAAAAATAAGGTGAATGGAAGAAGATACAACTCTCAATAATAACCTTAAATACCAATGGTCTAAACTCATCAATCAAAAGACACAGAATGGAAGAATGGATTAGGAAATAGAATCCGTCTATATGCTATCTACAAGAAGCTCATCTCATCCTCAAGGACAAATATCACCTTAGAGTGAAAGGATGGAAAAAAATATTTCAAGTGAATAGGACCAAGAAACAAGCTGGATTGGCTATTCTAATATCAGACAAAATAGATCTCAAAGTAAAATTAATCAGAAGAGACAAAGAGGGCCATTACATCCTCGTGAAAGGAAAAAATAACCATGAAGACTTCACAATCCTAAATGTGTATGCACCAAACCCTGGTGCACCTAACTTTATAAACACTACTCTGCAGGACCTCAAGACACAGATTAATCCTAGCACACTAATAGTGGGGGACTTTAACACCCAACTGAGCCCCTTGGATTGATCGACAGGACTAAAAATAAACAGAGAGATATCAGAACTGAACAATACACCAAATGGACTTCACAGACATCTACAGAATATTCCACCCAAACACCAGAGAATATACTTTCTACACAGCACCTCACAGAACATTCTCCAAAATCAAACAAATACTGGGGCACAAGAGAAATCTCAACAAATAAAAAAGGATTGAAATTATCCCATGCATTCTATCAATAAAGTTCAATATCAACACCAGAATAAGCCCAACTAGCTAAAAGAACACATCGAGCCTAAACAACACAATCCTGAATAATGAATGGGTCAGGGAAGAAATTAAGAGTATAGAGATCTTTGGTGTTTGGTTAAGCTTGTTCCTAGGTATTTTATTGTTTTTTTTTTTTTTTTTTGAGAGGGGAGCTACTGTGAGTGTGAAGGTCTTCCTGTATTCTTTCTCCAGTTGCTTATTGTTGCTGTAAAGAAAGGCTACTGATTTTTGTAAGTTAATTTTGTATCCCACCACTTTACTAAATCTCTTAATCATTTCTAGGAGTTTTATAATAGAGCTTTTAGCATCCCTTAGGTAACAATCATATTATCTGCAAAGAAGGATAGTATGATTTCCTTTTTTCCAATGCATACTCCTTTAATTTCCCTTTCTTTCCTTATTACTCTAGCAAGCACTTCAAGAACTATATTGAAGAGAAGTGGTGATAGGGGACAGCCTTGCCGTGTTCCTGGCTTTAAGGAGAATTCTTCTAAATTTTCCTCCTTTAGGATGATGTTGGCTGTGGGTTTGTATATATGGCTGTGATTTTGTTGAGGAATGTTCCCTCTAGTCCAATTCCCTCTAGGACTTTAAGGATGAAATAATGCTGGATTTTCTCAAAGGCTTTTTCTGTGTCAAATGAGATGATCATGTGGTTTTTGTCTTTCAATCCATTTATGTGTTTTATGATATTTATTGATTTACATATGTTGAACGATCCCTGCATCTCTGGTATGAATTCAACTTGGTCATGCTTGATGATCTTTTGATGTGGGTCTGTATGCAGTTTGCAAGTATTTTGCTGAGTGAAGCTGGCTTCATTCATATAAGGGATTTGGGAGATTTACCTCTGCTTGTATCCTTCTGAAGTTTTAGTAATAATGGTTGTAAGTCTTCTTTAAATATTTTATAGAATTCTTCCGTGAAACCATCTGGGCCTGGGCTTCTTTTAGCTGGGAGGTTTACTATTACATGTTCAATTCCCTCATATATTATGGGTCTGTTTAAACTGTCAGTCTCTTTTGGGTTGTGCTTTGATGAATTCCAGGATTTGAAATATTCATCCATTTCCCTTAGGTTTTCCAATTTATTAAAGTAAGGTTTTTGAAGTATTCTCATATGATTGTTTGAATCTTTTCTCTATCTGTTGTGATTTTTTCCCTTTTCATCATGAATACTAGTGATTTAGAGTTTCTCTTTCTTCCTTTTGGTTAACTGGGCCATGGATCTATCTATCATGTTTATCATTTCAAAGAACCAGCTTTTGGATTCACTGATTCTTTGTATTGTGTTCTTTGTTTCTATTTCATTGATTCCTGCTCTGATTTTTGTGATTTCTTCCTCTCTGTTGGGTTTAGGGTTCATTTGTTGTCTGTCAAGTGTTTTTAACTGCAGTGTTAGTTTATTTTTCCTCTTTCTGCTTTTTTAATGTAGGCACTGAGGACTATAAACTTCCCTCTTAGGACTGTTTTTAAAGTATCCCATAGGTTTTGTTGTATTGTATTGTCATTTTCATTAAGTTCCAGGAATGCTTTTATTTCTTTATTTCTTCCTTGACCCATTCATCATTCAGGAGTTTGTTGTTTAGTAACTATGTGTTCTTGCAAATAGGGTTTATCCTTGTATCGATATTGAGCTTTATTGCATTGTGGTCTGATAGAACGCAGGAAATCATTTCAATCTTTTTGTATTTGTTGAGGTTTCTTTTGTGTCACAGTATGTGGTCTATTCTGTAGAATGTTCTATGGGGTGCTGAGTAGAAAGTAAATTCTCTGGTGTTTAGGTGGAATATTCTGTAGATATCTGTGAGGTCCATTTGGTGTATTGTATTGTTCAGTTCATATGTCTCTTTCTTTATTCTTTGTCCTGTTGACCTATCTAATGGGCTCAGTGGGCTATTGAAATCCTCCACTATTAGTGTGCTGGGATCAATCTGTGTCTTGTGGTCCTGTAGAATTTTGTTTATAAAATTTGGTGCACTGGAGTTTGGTGCCTATATACTCATAATTGTGAAATCTTCATAGTTAATTGATCCTTTGATAAGGATGTAGTGGCCCTCTTTGTCTCTTCTGATTAGTTTTACTTTGAAGTCTATTTTGTCTGATATTAGAATAGCAACACCTGCTTGCTTTTTGGTACCATTTTCTTGGAATGTTTTTTTCCATCCTCTCACTTTAAGTTGGTGTCTATTCTTGAGGGTAAGATGTGTTTCTTGTAGACAGCATACAGATGGGTTCTGTTTCCTAATCCATTCTCCCAGTCTATGTCTTTTTATTGGGGAGTTCAGCCAATTAATATTTAAAGTTATTAATGAGAGATGTCTGTTGCTCCCTTTTACCTTATTTTCTGTTTGTATCTTTGGTCTAAGTTTGTATTTTTGCAGTTAAACTTTTATTCATGACTTTCTTACTGGTTGGGGATAGTTGTTCTTTCCTCTGACCTTTGAATTGCTTTGAGTATTTTCTGAAGGGTTGGTTTTGTGGACATGAATTCTTTCAGCTTCTTTATATCATGAAGGATTTTTCTTTCTCCTTCAACTACAATTGACATTTTTGCTGGGTATAGTAATCTCAGTTGGCATCTGTAGTCATTTAGTACTGGGAATTCTTTTGTCCAAGTTTTTCTGGCTTTCATCATTTGCACTGAAAAGTAAGCTGTAATTCTGGTAGGTTTTCCTTTATATGTAACTTGCTGTTTTCCTCTTGTGGCCTTCAGTTATTTGTATTTGTTTTGGGCATCTAGTGTTTTAACTATGATATGGCATGGGTTATTTCTTTTCTGATCTTGTCTACTTGGTGTTCTATGTGCTCCTTGTATTTGTATGGGTTTGTCATTTTTCAGTTTGGAGAAATTTTCTTCTATTATTCTATTGATCATCTGATCAATACCTTTGTCCTGGGTTTCTTCTCTTTCCTCTATCCCTATAATGTGGAGGTTTTTTCTTTTCATAGTGTCCCATGTTTCCTAATTGTTCCATTCTTGTTACTTTTTAAAAATTTTCATACTCTTTGTTTGAGCATTACAGTTCTTCCACCTTATCTTCCAGTGTTGGTATTCTACTTTCTGCTTCATCCAATCTGTTACTGAGGCTTTCTCCCTTCTTTTCCTGCTGATTGGATGAGTGTGCAGTTTCCTTTTTCACTTCATCCTGTGATTACTTTAGTATTTCCAGTTCCCTTTGGAGTTTATCTTTCTCTCATTCTAGATACTTGATTCACTGGTCGCTTTCCTATTTCATTTCAGTGTGGGATCTGTTCAGTGTTTCGACCTCATTCCTTAGTTTGTCATTCTCTCCCTTCATTTCTTTAAGTATGTCTATTATTGTTCTTTTAAGATCTGTGTCCTGGGTTATCTCCAGGGAGAACTCATTGTTGGAGTCTTCTATAGGACTGCTATATTTTCTTGGGGATTTTTATTTACTTTTCCCATGTTGTTGATTTTCCTTTGTGCTCTTGGCATGTGGATTTGATTTGTTTTTAGTCTGATGTGAAATTCAAGTGTTTCTTCTCTGTTCCCACCAGGAGGGCCACAAAGGGGGTGGGAGGCCCTGGTTTTTGCCCTGTAAATCCTGTCACCACAAAGGTGACCATAGGGCCTTACCTGATCTGGTCTGGATGTTGGAGCAGCTCCGGAGACCCTGCACCTGAAGCAAAGGGACTCAGATAGTCTTGGAACCCTATGCCAGAGTCACTGGTGCTGGGAAGGTCCTGAAACTTGCTTGTTGAGAGGCCCACCCTGTCACTGGATATTGTACACTTTTAAAGATGTTTATCAGCCATCCTTACTTCATTTGTGAAGTCTCTGTTTAGCTCTTTACTCCATCTTTTGAGTGAGTTGTTTTCTTCCTTCTTTGTTTTTTGAGTAGTTTATATATTCTGTATTTTAATGCTCTGTCAGATGTATCACTGGTAAAGGTTGCCTCCCACTCTGTGGGTATTCTCTTCACTTCATTGATTGTTTCTTTCCCTGTACAGAAGCTTTGGAGTTTAATAAGGTCCCACCCGTCAATTGTTGACCTAAGCTTATGTCTTGTAGATTACTGCCAACCTTTTCTTCTCTCATTTTCAGCATTTTGGGTTTCACATTGAGGTCTTTCTATTTGGAGTTGATTTTGGTACAAGGTGAAAGTTAGGCATTTACTTTTATTCTTCTACAAGTGTTGATACAGTTTTGCCAACATCATTTGCTGAAGATGTTGTCTTTCCTCCATTGAGTCTTCTTGGCCCCTTTGTCAAATATGAAGTGGCTGAAATTGTATGTACTCAAGCTTGGATCTTCAATTTTGTTCCATTGATCTATGAGCCTCTTTTTGTGCCAGTATCAGGCTGTTTTTATGACTATACCCTTGTAATCTGGTATAGTGATGTCCCCTGTATTGTTCTTTTTGCTCAGGATTGCTTTGGCTATCCAGGGTCTTTTGTTTTACAATATGAATTTAAGGATTTTTTTTTCAGAGTCTTTGAAGAAACTCATGGGGATTTTAATTGGGATTGCATTGAATCTGTATATTAATTTGGGTAGAATGGACATTTTTACTATATTAATTTTTCCAGTCCTTGAGCATGGGAAGACTTTCCATCTTCTGGTGTCTTCCTCAATCTCCTTCTTCAGGGGTTTAACATTTTTGTTGTAAATATCTTTGTTGTCTTTGGTTAGGTTTTATCCTAGATATGTTTTTGAGGCTATAGTGAATGGGAAGGTATCCTTGTATTCCTTCTCAATTGCTTGTTGTTTGTGTAAAGAAATGCTACTGATTTTTCTAGGTTAATTTTGTATCCCCCCCACTTTACTGAAACTCTTAATAATTTTTACGAGTTTTTTGAAGTAGTGTCTCTTAGGTAAACTATCATATCATCTGCCAAAAGGGATAGTTTGATTTCTTCTTTTCCAATTAGCATTCCTTTAATTTCCCTTTCTTGTCTTATTGCTCTAGCAAGTGTTTTTTTTAATTTTTTAATTAATTTTATTTATTTCTGTATGTGTATGAATGTACTGTCTGCATGCAAGTTTGTGCACCCATGTCGTGCAATGCCGCGGAGGTCAGAAGAGGGTGTCGGATTCCCCTGGAACTGGAGTTCTCCTGGAATTGGAGTTTCAGACGGTTCTCGTCTGCCATGTGGATGCTGGGGATCGAACCCGGGTCCTCTGCAAGAGAGGTCGGTGCTCTTAACCGCTAGGTCATTCTCCAGCCCTGCTCGAGCGAGTGTTTTAAGCACTATATTGAAGAGGAGTGGTGATATGGGGCAGCCTTGCCAGGTTTCTGAGTTTAAGGGACATGCTTATCTTTTTTCCCCATTTAAGATGATGTTGGATGTGGGTTTGTTTTCTATGGCTTTGATTATTTTCAGGAATGCTCCTTCCAGTTTGATTCCCTCTAAAAGTTTAAGCATGAAAGAATGCTGGATTTTGTCAAAGGCATTTTGATGCATCAATTGAGATGAGCATGTGGATTTTGGCTTTCAGTGCATTTATGTGCTTTATGATATTTATTGATTTACGTATGTTGAACTATCCCTGCATCTCTGGTATGACTCCAACTTGGTCATGATGGATGATCTTTTTGATGTGTCTCTATATGTGGTTTGCAAGTATTTTTCTTGAGCATTTTTTACATCTATGTTCATTAATGAAATGGGTGTATAATATTCTTTTTGGTTATGTCTTTGCCTCGTTTTTGTATTACAGTGATACTGTTTTCATAGAATGAATTTGGGAGATTTCCCTCTCTTTCTAACCCTTTTAACAGTGTGAGTAATAGTGGTTGTAAATCCTCTTTAAAAGTTTTATAGAAATCTGCCATGTAAATCCATCTGGGTCTAGGCTTTTTCTTGCTGGGAGGTTTTGAATTTCTGTTTCTGTTTCCATATATGTTATGGGACTGTTGAAGCTGTCACCCTCTTCTTGGTTAAGTTTTGGTGCTTTCCAAGCTTTCAGAAATTTATCCATTTCTCTTAAGCTTTTCAAATTTAGAAGAGTATAGGTTTTTGAATCATTCTCATATGATTGGATCATATGTCTGTTGTGATGTTTCCCTTTTCATCTAGATTTTTATTGATTTGAAATTATTCTTTCTTTCTTTTGGTTAACTGTGCTATAGGTTTATCTATCTCGTTTATCCTTTTGAAGAAAAAGCTTTTGGATTCATTGATTCTTTGTATTGTTTTCTTTGTTTATATTTCATTGATCTCTGCTATGATTTTTATTTCATCTGGTCTGTTGGCTTTAGGGTTCATTTGTTCTTGTCTCTCAAGTGTTTTTACCTGCAGTGTTAGATAATTTATTTGTGCTATTTCTGTTTTTTTTTTTTTTTTTATGTAGGCACTCAGGGCTATAAGTTTCCCTGTTAGGACTGCTTTTAAAGTATCCCATAGGTTTTGTTGTATTGTATTGTCTTTATTATGTAGTTCCAGGAATGCTTTTACTTATTTCTTTATTTCTTCCTTGACCCATTCATTGTTCAGTAGTGTGTTGTTTAGTCTCCATGTGTTTTTGTAGACAGAGCTTCTTATGGTGTTGATATTAAGCTTTATTGCACTGTGGTTTAGTAGAAAGCATGGGGTTATTTTAATCCTTTTATAATTGTTGAGTCTTTTTCTGTGTCCCAGTATGTGGTCAATTTTGGAGACTGTTCCAAAAGCAGCTGAATAGAAAGTATATTCTTTGGTGTTTGGGTAAAATATTCAGTAAATGTCTGTTAGGTCCATTTGTTGTATGATATTGTTCAATACTGATGTCTCTCTGTTTATGCTTTGTCCAGTTGACCTGTCCAATGGGCTCAGTGGGGTATTGAGGTCCCCCACTATTAGTGTGCTGGGGTTAATCTGTGCCTTGAGGTCCTGCAGAACCATGCTTATAAAGTTCTTTGCACTGGTGTTTGGTGTGTATATATTCATGATTGTGAAATCTTCATCGTTAATTGTTCCTTTGGTAAGAATTTAGTGATCCTCTTTATCTTTTGATTAGTTTTACTTCGAAGTCTATTTTGTCTGATATTAGAATAGCAATTCCTGCTTGCTTTTTGGTACCACTTGCTTGGAATATTTTTTCCCATCCTTCACCTTAAGCCAGTGCATGTTCTTGAAGGTGAAATGGGTTTCTTGTAGATGGATTCAGTTTCTTTCTTTCTTTTTGTCTTTTTTTTGTGACAGGGTCTCCCTGTAGCTCTGGCTGTCCTGGAACTCACTCTGTAGAACATGCTGGCCTTGAACTAACACAGATCCACCTCCCTCTGCCTCCCAAGTGTTATGATTAAAGGCATGCACCACCATGCCCATCCTGGATTCAGCTTCTTAATCCATTCTCCCAGTATGTGTCTCTTGACTGGGGAGTTCAGACCATTATTGTTTTAAGTTATTATTGAGAGATGTACATTGCTCCCTCCCTTTCAAGTTATTATTTTTTTGTGCATTCTTTGTCTAAGTTTGTATTTCCATAGTTCTGCTTTCATTAATTACTCTCTCTAGCTGTTTGGAGGTAGTTGCTCCTTTCCTCTGTCCTTTGAATTGCTTTGAATATTTTCTGAAGGTTTTTTTTCCTGACGTGTATTCTTTCACTTTATTTATGTCATGAAAGATTTTTCTTTCTTCTTAAACTATAATTCAACATTTTTGCTGGGTAAAGTAACCTGGGTTGGCATCTGTAATCATTTAGTACTAGGAATAGATTGGTCCACATTCTTCTGACTTTCATTGTTGTCATTGAAAAGTCAGCTGTAATTCTTATGGGTTTTTCTTTATACATAACTTGTTTTTCTCTTGTGGCTTTTAATATTCTGTCTTTGTTTTGAGTGTCTAGTATTTTAACTATGATATGGGATGGGAATTTATTTTCTGATCTTGTCTATTTGGTGTTCTATGTGTTCCTTGTATTTGTATGTGCATGTCTTTTTTTCAATTTGGGGAAATTCTCTTCTATAATTCTGTTGAAGATCTGGTTAATACCATTATCTTGGAATTCTTCTCCTTCCTCTATCCCTATGATGCAGAGGTTTGGTTGTTTCATGGTGTTCCATATTTTCTGATTATTCCACTCTTATGTTTTTTTTTTAATTTCTCATAATCTTTGCTTGAGCATTCTAGTTCTTCCATGTTATCTTCCTGTCTTGATATTCTATTTTCTGCTTCATCCATTCTGATACTGAGGCTTTCTCCCACTGACTGAATGAATCTTCAATTCCTTTTTCATTTCATCCTGTGATTTCTTTAGTATTTCCACTTCCTTCTGGAGTTTGTCATTCTTTCCTAATTCTTTGATTCTCTTGTATGTGTGGTCAGTCTCCTTTTTTTTTTTTTAGCATTGGAGTTCTTCAGTATTTCCACTTCCTTATGGAGTTTGTACTTCTCTCCCTCTAATTCCTTCTGGAGTTTGTCATTTTCTCTCTTTAGTTCTTTGATTTGTTTGTCTATATGCTCTTTATATTCCTTGAGATCTTTGAGTATGTCTATGATTATTCTTTTATGCTATGTCCTGGGTTACCTCCAGGGAGGTAACGTCATTGTAGGAGACTTCTGCAGGACTGGTAGAGTTTGGTGGGAATTTATTATTTGCTTTTCCCATGTTGTTTTTTCATTGTGCTTTTGGCATGCGGATTTGTTTTGTTTTTCATATTATGATGCAAAATTCAAGTGTATCTTTGCTGGGTTGAAGGCTTACTTTTGTTTTCTTCGAGTGCCTTTGTTATCTTCTTATTGGTTATAAAGGGCTGTCTGTCTAGGTTTCAGGTTTTTACTTTTGTTTATATATTAGAAAAATCAGCTAACTCCTGCCCTTCTGATCTGGAGCTTCTCCAGGAATCCACACAGGTAGGAATCAGGTCAGCTTGAGCCTCATAGCACATGATATGAGTCTACTAGATCCCTTGGTCAGGCTTTAAATTTCTGTAGTGGCCTGCCTGGGCCAGGCCACTCTCCTGGGTGCTTTTCCAGGTGGTCTCAGAGTTTCACCTGGTTCACCTTGTCTGTGCTGGGTTTCCTGATCCCAGTCACATAGGTGGGTGGTCCTGGAGCTCCAGATGGTTCAGCTTACCTGGGTGGACCTGTCTAGGCTGGGCTGCTCTGTTTGGTCTGTTGGGAGTAGGAGACGGGGCCACTGGTTGTTTTGTTTTTACACTCTTTATTTTATTATTATTATTATTATTATTATTAATTAATTAATTTATTTATTTTTTTGGTATTTTTGAGACAGGGTCTCCCTTTTAGTACCAGGTGTCCTGGAGCTCACTCTGTAGACCAGGCCGGCCTTGAACTCACAGAGATCCACCTATCTCTGCCTCCCGAGTGCTGGGATTAAAGGTGTGCGCCACCACGCCTGGCGGTTGTTTTGTAAGATCTGCTAGAAGCTGACCTAGGTTCACTGGGCCCCAGCACAGCAATGGAATTGCTAGGTCTTTTGGTGGGTCTCCCAGCAGAAGCCTGGATCTTCTCTCCTCTCCTGCAAGGCAGCACTGGGTCAGACAGCAGGTCTCCCACTGGAATCTGGGCTCCATCCATATAACATTTTCAAGGGGCTTTTCCTACTGTACTCCCTACACTACATTCCCATTCCCCTCCCTATTTAACCATTCTCCCTTTCCCTTTTACATCACTACCCTTTTTTTTAAATTTATTTATTTTTGTATGTGTATGAATGTACTGTCTGCATGCAGGTCTGTGCACCCGTGTTGTGCAACGCCACGGAGGTCAGAAGAGGGTGTCAGATTCACCTGGAACTGGAGTTCTCCTGGAATTGAAGTTACAGAGGATTCTCGGCCGCTATGTGGGTGCTGGGGATCGAACCCGGGTCCTCTGCAAGAGCAGTTGGTGCTCTTAACCGCTAGGCTATCTCTCCAGCCCCTATATCACTACCCTTTTACCCTTTCAGGAATCCATCCACTTCTTCATGGCCCCTGACTAGCTTGTTGACTTCTCTGGGTTTTCCAATTGAAATACAGATTACCAAAGGATTCACAGCCACCATCCAAATGTGATGTTTGACACATGATGTTTGTCTTTCTTGGGTTATCTCACTAAGTTAATTGTTTCCTGTTCCACCCATTTAACTGAATTTCATAATTTCATTTTTTTAATACACATGATGTTTGTCTTTCTTGGGTTATCTCACTAAGTTAATTGTTTCCTATTCCACCTGTTTAACTCTGAATTTCATAATTTCTTTTTTTTTAACAACTGAGTAGTTTTTATTGCGTAAATGTACAATTATTTTAATTATCCACTTATCAGATAATAGACAGCTAGGTTGTTTCCATTTCCTATCTATTGTGAGTAGAACAGGAATAGCTATTAATGTCCATTTCTTCATAAGTCTTTAAGTGGGATCAAATAAATTAAAAAAAAAAATCATGGGCCTGGAGATTTGGCTCATCAGTTAAGAGTACCAACTGCTCTTCCAGAGGACCCAGGCTCAATTCCCAGCACCCACATGGTGTCTAAGAACTGTCTTTAACTCCAGTTCCAGGGGAATCCGATGCCCTCTTTTGACCTCTGTAGCATTGAACAACACGGGCACACCAACCTCCATGCAGACAGTATACTCATACACATAAAAATAATTTTAAAAAATTTAAAAATCTTTATAGCAAAGGACACCTTCTTTTGAGAGAAAAGGCAGCCTATAGAATGGAAAAAATACCTTTATCAACTGTACATCAGACAAGTTTTAATATCAAGAACATACAAATAACTCTTTTTTGGTTGTATCTTGACCTGTTTTGGGTATAAGAATGATTCTGGCTTCACAGAAAGAATTTGGAAGTTCTCGCTCTGTTTCTATCTTTTTGAATAATTGAAGTACTATTGGTTATAGATCTTCTTTTAATCTCTGATAGAATTCTGCTGTAAATCCATCTGGGCCTAGGGTTTCTTTTATTTGGGAAGTTTTGTTACTCTTTCAATTCCCTTATATGTTATAAGTCTGTTTAAGCTGTTGATTTCTTCTTGGTTTAGCTTTGGTGATTCCCATTATTTTAAATATTCCTTTGGTGATTCCCCTTATGTTAAATATTCATCTATTTAGTTTTTTTTTAATTTAAAGGAATATAGGTTTTTAAAGTACTCCCTTATAATGTTCTGGATCTTTTTGTTGTCTGTTGTTTTTGTTGAATTGGAGTTCCTCTTTCCTTTGGTTAACTGTTTATCTCCTTTATCTTTTCAAAGAACCAGCTCTTGGACTCACTGATTCTTTGTATTGCTTTATTGGTTTCTATTTCATTAATCTCTATTCTGATTTTTGCTATTTCTTCTTGACTGCTGGGTTTGGGTTTCATTTGTTGTTGCCTTTCAGGTGTGTTAAGTTGCAATGTTATTTATTTCTGCTCTTTTGGATGTTTTAATATAGGCAATTAGAGCTATAAATTTCACCCATATTTAAAGTGTCCTGGAAATTTCATTGTGTTGTGTTGCCATTTTTGTTTAATTACAGGAATTCTCTTATTTCTTTCTAATTTCTCCATTGACCAACTCATTATCCAGGAGTGTGATATTTAATCTCCATGATTTCATGTTGTTACTAGGCCTTCTTCTGGTGTTGATATTAAGGTCTGTTGCATTGTAGTCTTATAGAATGTGTGGGATTATTTCAGTCTTTGTACTTGTTGAGGTTTGTGCCCCTGTATGTGGTTGCTTTTGAAAAAAGTTCCATGGGATGCTGAATAGAAAGTGTATTCTTTGGTGCTTGGGTGCAATATTCAGTAGATGTCTGTTAGGTCCATTTGGTGTATGGTAGTGTTAAATTCAGATATCTTTCTGTTTATTCTTTGTCCATTTGACCTGTCTAATGGAGACAATGGAGTATTGAAGTCCCCTATTACAAGTGATGAACTCAAAAAACTAAATATCAAAAATAAGACAACCCAATTAAAAATTTAGCAAGGAACTAAACAGGAGGTCTCAAAGATGAAATGCAAGTAGCTGATAATGTATATATATATATATATATATTATAGAAATATATATAGATATAGTTAACATCTTAACCAAATAGGGAAGTGCATATTAAAAATACTTTGAGATTTTTCTTGTCCCAGTCAGAATTGCTAAAATCCAAGGAAAAAAGGGATAAACCTTGGTGAGAAAACGGGAAAATGGACACTTATTCACAGGTGTTGGGACTGCAAACTGGTGGAGCCATTATGGAAATGTTTGGATGTTCCTCAAAAAGCTATGAATAGATCTACTGCAAGATCCAGTTATACTCTGTGCATGGTGTGTATTTACTTCTTTATTAAATTGTTCAACTTATCTTTTCAGTTTTCTACATTTTTACTATTACATAAAAGTCATATCAGTAACTCTTATTGTGGGCTGGTGGCTGTCAAAAAGACAAATTCAATGGAATACTTATAAACCTCTTCCCAATCTTAAAATATTGAAAGCTGCAGTGTCTCATAAGTTTCTATCACTTCACCACATGAAGACCTGCATGGAGTCAGCTGGGGAATTCAATGTTAGCAACATCATGATATTAATTCTTGCTCAGCCAAAATTCAACAGGATCACTTTCTAATATTACTGTTAGTTATGATGCAGCTTAACATCATCTGTTGTACTGTTATCTTTACCTATCCAACTTCAAGATATATTATACAGTTCTACAGCCAAAACAGTGTGGTATATGAAAAGCAATAGAAAAATAGATTAAAGGAACAAAATTGAGAGCCTTACAGAAGACCCAAATAAAACTGGCCAGCTAATCTGTGACAAAGGAATGAAGCCAATAAAATAAATAAAACATGGAGATTTCAAGAAATATGATGCAAAATTAATATATGACTAAATACATTTAAAGAAGGATTTTAAAATCTTCATAAAATCAGTTGAAAATGGAATATTGACTTAAATGTAAGGAAGTGTAGTGAGGACAGTGTAGATACAATAACAAAGGCAGGATACACACACACACAATATTTTATTTTGAATTAAAATTTAAAACTTGGTGAGAGACAATTTTGGAAGAATGAGGGCAAGCCTCAGACTGAGGGAAAATATTTGTTAAAAATATGTCTAAGGAAAAACTGTCAGACAAAATATACAAAGAATTACAAAACACCAAAAGTAAAAAGCAATGCTTTCAATCTATAAATTGGAAAAAAGACTATAGTGGACACCTCACAAAATAGATTTACTGATGGCAAATACAAGTAAAATAGTATTCTGAATGTTGTATTTCATTAGAGAATTTCTAATTAATACAGCTTTGTAACTCCACTGCATACCAATTAGAATAACCAAAATCCAAAACCAACTCTGAAGGCCACCAAGGTGAGAATAAAAGAAGCTCTTGCTCTGGCTCATGGCAATGAAAAATGCTGCAACCAATTTATAAGACACTCTGGCAGCTTCTTATACAACTGAACATACTCTGACCATATCATCCAGCAACTGTGCTTTATATTATTTCTTCAAATAGTTGGTAAACATGTCTCCAAACATCTGCACGAGATTTCAGGGCATCCTTATTTATAACTTCCAAAATTAAACAAAATCCAAGGTGTTCTTGCATAAGTGAATGAATGATAGAGTACTTCAGACAGTGGAGTGTTATTCTTATCTAAAAAAAAAGACATATGAAGCTATTGGAAACATAGGAGACATTTAACGGCATATTCTTTACAAGAGGAGGTCAATAAGGAAATCCTACATATGGTATTATTCCAGCTACATGATCTAAAGGAAACAAACTTAGAGGGAGAGTCAAATGATCAGTGTTTGCCTGGGGTTGGAGACAAACAAGTGAGAGACATGGACTCTTAGAGCTGCAGTACTCCTTTCTAAGATTGCATAATTTCTATTCATGCCTTTATCCATGTGCAGTACCATGTGTGGATTACAATATAAACCACAGAATTATGTGTTGACATAGTTTCATCAATTGTCAAGTATGAGAAACTGCTGATAGCAAGGGAAGAAGCAAACATGGGGCAGAGACTGAGAAATCCCTGCACGTCCTCTTCTACCTGAGAGTAAACCTTCTCTAAAAAACAAAGTCTGTTAAAATTGCATTTTCAATTGTTATTTATCAGGATGGGAAATGTCCTTTGTATTCCTATATTCATTATGAGTTTTGAAAAATATGTTCATTTAATTTTTGCTTAAAGTTTATTCTTATATATTTATTTAATTGTATTTTTATTTTAAAAATTTCTGTATATGAACATGCTTGTATGTAAGTGAACCATGTGTATGCAATTCCTGCATTGGTCAGAAAAAGCCATGAGATCCCCTGAAACTAGAGTGACAGTTGTTTGCTGACATTTGGATTCTGGGAACCAAACTCTGGTCCTTTTCAAGAATAGTAAGCACTCTTCACTGCTGAGCAATCCCTCTCCAGCAACCTTATGTTTATTCTGAGCATACTGTTGCTAACATGTAGTTTTCCTTCAATCTAGTAAATAAATTTAATTATTTTATTTAAGCCACCTTGTATTATTACAGTAAATCCTTCATCGTTTTGAGAAAACAATAACTATATCCATAAATTTTGCTGTGAATGGCAACTCTGTTACCATATATATTTTATTTTAGAACGCATTTAATGAATATATTCTCCAATTTACTAAATCTCCAGGCCATATTTTGTAATAATAAATGTGGATATGTTATTTCAATTTTAAGAAGATATTTTATTTTATGTATATGAATGTATTGCCTGACTGTAAGTGCACTTGTGTTGTTCAATGTCCTCAGAGGTCAGAAGAAGGCATCAGATCCCATGGATCTGGAGTTATAGATGGTTGTCGGCTACCATGTGGGTGCTAGTAATTGAACTTGGATCCTCTGCAAGATCAGCCAGTGCTCTTAACCACTGAGAGCCATCTCTCTATTTCAATTTTTATCGTTTGGGTTTTCTGCTGGAATCCTATCATCAGAGAATGATGCCACATAGATACTGTCTTGTACTCCAGTACCCTCCATTGTACTTGTAACATCTAATGTCATTTTTTTCCCCTCTGCTAGCTATTTCTGGAAATTCAAATGGCGTTCTTGCACCAACAGCTTTATCTGATCCACCCAGCATGATGTCCAGGAATCTCAGCTTTGAAAAATGAAGGCAGCACCTTATCTACAGCTCTCAACATACAGACTTATTTTCCATGATCATTCTCGTTATCCCCATTCCATTCTGTAACTTTCAGTGAGGTTTACCTGATGTATTAGCCACTATTTTATTGCTGTGACCAAATATGCAACACGTATCTGACAAAAAGCAACTTGAAGGAAAATGTATGTTTTAGCTTATAGTTCAGAAGTGCGCTCCCTCTCATGGCAAAGATGACAGGAGAAAGTAACGATTTGGCCTCCGCACTGAATGACCAGGAAGCTGAGAAACATTATCGGTTGGTTTCTCTTTTTCCCTTGTAATTCAATCCAGGACCACAGTCCATGAGCTGTGGATTCCACATCCAGACTGGGTCTTTCTGCTTTAACTAGACATCTCTGGAAACATCCTCAAAGATTCACCCAGAGGTACTTTCTTCCAGGTGATTTCAACTCCAGTCACATTGAGAATCATGAATAGACATCACAGCTCCATCTTTGTCAACTTGACATCCAAATACGTTTTAAAACCATAATCTTCGCTGGGCATGGTGGTGTGCTCCTTTAATCCCAGCACTCTGGAGGCAGGGCAGGTGAGTTCAAGGCCAGCCTGGTCTACATAGTTATATCCAGGACATCTGGGGCTATAGGGAGAACCTGTCTCAAAAAGATAAAACAAACGAACAAAACAAAACAACAGCAACAACAACAACAACAACAACAACAAAATAATATAACCTTCTACCTCAGTCCTCAGAGTCTCATAGTCATCTCAAACTATGTCTCATAATGGAAAATATATTTAATGCATTTAGTTCTTTTTAATGTACTAAAAGTGAGGACCACACTTCACAACAGAGTTGGGGAAGCTGTTACATGGGAAAATAATGAGTCATTTTTCATGAGAAAAATCACCATTGGCACACAACAAAAAGCATAACATGGGAGTGCACAGAGCTTAGATTAGGGATTTCCCAGGACAACCTGAAGCACAAATAGGAGCCTGTGCTTCAGTCAGGTGGATTGTTGGATAATTGTATCACTGGATTGTTGGATAATTGTAGTATTGTCTTATGTGGCTGTGGGGGCGGAGTCACCCTGCTACCTGGTATAAAAGGTGGGCCTATTGCTACTGTGAGACTTGAGTGCACAGAGCTTAGATTGGGGATTTCCCAGGACCACTTAAAGCACAGAGTACCCAAGCATGGGCTAAGTGAGTCAACCCTCCGAACTAGAATTGCTGGGGGAGTGTCCAAGTGTGACCACAATAGTGATTCTAGGGCACAGGGCAAGGCAATAAATGAAACAGTGAACCTGAGACACCTCTAGTTCCTCATCACCAAACCCTAGAAACAACCTAGAGAAACTGGCTGGCAGGAAGCTGAGTGAACACAGTGCTCAGCAGGGTACGAACTAGGTTGTTCCCTACCCAATTTTTTGGAGAACTTTCAGAACAGAAAGGGAAGAGTGAGTTAGACTTCAAATTATATGACCAAAATTGAAGGCCTGAAAACTAAGGAGAAAAACAAATGAAGGGATCTGAAGGAGGCAAGCAAAGCAAGCCTTCAACACAGTGAAGAGGCATTTGGGATTCCCATCAGAATACAGGCAAAGGGAAACCCACATGGCAGGGGCACGATGAAGGGACAACATGGAAAAGGTGCAGGATAATTCCACACAAAGCTCTACCAACCCCTGGGGGTGACCCAGGACACAGATCTTAGAGGAACAACAGCAGACATATTCAAAGAAATGAAATAATATAAAGAACAAGTCAGAGAACTAAGGAGAGAGAATGAAAAACTCAAGAAGGACCTAAAGGGAGAGAATGACAAACTCCAGAAGGAAGTGGAAATACCAAAAAGATATGAAGTAAAAAAGGATGCTGAAATAAAAGGAAACCAACCAGTGAAGCAAGGAGCTATAGGAAGAGTTTGAGAAGCTCCAAAAGAAAGTGGAAATACTAAAGAAATCACAGGATGGAATGAAAAAGGAAATTGAACACTCATCCAATCAAGAGGAAAGGAATGAAAAAAGCCTCAGAAGTAGAGTGGAGGAAGCAGAAAATAGAATATCAGACCTGGAAGATAACACAGAACAACTAAAAACCTCAAATAAAGATTATGAAAAATTTAAAAATACACAAAAGTGGAACAGCCAGGAAATGTAAGACGCTATGAAAAGATCAACCCTCTGCATCATAGAGATAGAGGAAGGAGAAGAATCCCAAGAGAATGATATTGATCAGATCTTCAACAGAATCACAGATGAAAATTTCCCCAAACTAAAAAAAGACAAACCCATACAAATACAAGAAGCACATAGAGCTCCAAACAGACAAGATAAGAAAAGAAACTCCCCATGCCATATCATGGTTAAAAAGTTAGATGCTCAAAGCAAAGACACAATTCTGAAAGCCGCAAGAGAAAAACAAATGACATATATGAGGAAACCCATCAGAATTACAACTGACTTCTCAGTGAAAACTATGAAAACAAGAAGAACATAGAGCAAAGCATTGCCATTGTTAAAGGACGATAGATGCCAACCCGGATTACTATACTCAGCAAAAATGTCAATTATAGTTGAAGGAGAGAGAAAAATTCATCCATGACATAAAAAAGATGATAGAATATATGTCGAGAAAACCAACACTTTAGAGAATACTTGAAGCAATTTGAAGGATAGAAGAGAGGAACAACTATCCCCAGGCACTTATAAAGAGAAATTAATAAAAGCATAACTGCAGAAATAGAAACCTAGACCAAAAATGCAAGTGGATAATAAGGTGAAAGTAAGCAACACACATCTTTCAATTATAAACTTAAATATTAATGGACTAAACTCCTCAATAAAAGGACATACATAGACAGGGAGAATGGATTAGGAAACAGAACCCATCTATATGTTGTCTACAAGAAACTCATCTCACTCTCAATGATAGGCACCAACTTAAGGTGAAGGGATGGAAAAAAAAATATTCCAAGCAAATGGTACCAAAAATAAAGCCGGAGTTCCTATTTTAATATCAGGTAAAATAGACTTCAAAGTAAAATAAATCAGAAGAGACAAAGAGGGCCATTACATTTTGATCAAAGGAACAATTGACCATGAAGATTTCACAATCATGAATATGTATGCACCAAACTCTGGTGCACTAAACTTTATAAAGACAATTCTTCAGGACCTCAAGGCACAAATTAACCCCAATACACTCATAGTAGGGGAATTTAATACCCCACTGAGTTCTTTAGACAGGTCAACCTGACAAAGAATAAGCAGAAAGACATCTGAACTGAATGATGCGATATACCAAATGGACCTAATGGACATCTACCAAATATTCCACCGAAATACCAGAGAATACACTTTCTACTCAGCACCCCACGGAACATTCTCTAAAACCAAACACATACTGGGACACAGAAAAAAACCTCAACAAATACAAAAAGACTGAAATAATTTCATGCATTCTATCAAACCACAGTTCAATAAAGCTCAGTATCAACACCAGGATAAGCCCTACTATCTACAAGAACACATGGAAATTAAACAACACACTCCTGAATAATAAACTGGTCAAGGAATAAATAAATAAAGAAATAAAAGCATTCCTGGAACTGAATGACAATGATAATACAACACAACAAAACTTATGGGATACTTTAAAAGCAGTCCTAAGAGGGAAGTTTATAGCCCTGGGTGCCTACATTAGAAAAATAGAAAGCACAAATGAACAATCTAAAATTGCAGATAAAATCACTTGAGAGACAACAACAAATCAACCCTAAACACAACAGACAGGAAGAAATAACAAAAATCAGAGCAGAAGTCAATGAAATAGAAACAAAGAAAATAATACAAAAAAATCAATGAATCCAAAAGTTGGTTATAAGAGGGAATAAATAAGATAGACAGACATCTAACCCAGTTAACCAAAAGAAAGAAAGAGCAACTCCAAATCAATAGAATTCATGATGAAATGGGAAATATCACAACAGACAATGAAAACATCCAGACAATCATACAGGAATACTTCAAAAACCTAAACTCTGCTAAGTCTGACAACCTAAGAGAAATGGATGAATATCTGAAATCCTGGGAATCACCAAAGCTTAAGCAAGAAGAGACTAACAGCTTAAACAGACCCAAAATATATGAATAAATTGAAAATGTAATAAGATACCTCCCAACTAAAATAAGCCTAGGCCCAGATGATTTCATGGCAGAATTCTATAAAACATTTCAAAAAGACTTGCAACCATTAATACTCAAATTGTTCAGAATACAAGCAGATGGAAATCTCCCAAGTTACTTCTATGAAGCCAGCATCACTCTATTACCAAAACCAGGCAAAGATACAACCAAAAAGGAGAAGTATAGACCCATCTCATTAATGAACATAGATGCAAAAATTCTCAAACAAAATACTTTCAAATCACATACAGACCCACATCAAATAGATCATCCATCATGACCAATTTAGATTCATACCAGAGATGCAGGGATGGTTAAATATATATAAATCAATAAATATCATAAAACACATAAATTGACTGAAAGACAAAAATCACATGGTCATCTCAATTTGACAAAATCTAGCATTCCTTCATGCTTAAAGTCCTTGAGGGAATTGGATTGGAGAGATCATTCCTCAATGTAATCAAACCCATATACAGGAAACCTACAGCCAACATCCTAAGTGGAGAAAAGACTGAAGCATTCCCCTTAACGTTTGGAACTCGGCAAGGCTGCCCGTCCCTACTCCTCTTCAATATAGTGCTTGAAATACTTCCTAGGGCAGTAAGGCAAGAAAAGGAAATTCAAAGAATTGGAAAAGAGGAAGTCATGCTATCCCCCTTTGCTAATGATATGATAGTTTACCTGAAGGATGCTAAAAACTCCACAGAAAACTCCTAGAAACTATTAAGAGTTTCAATAAAGTGGCAGGATACAAAATTAACCTAGAAAAATCAGTAGTTTTTCTTTATACCAACAAACAAGAAGGAATACAAGGAGACCTTCCCACTCACAATAGCCTCAAAAACAATAAAATAACTAGGAACAAACCTAACCAAAGACACCAAAGATCTCTACAAAAATTTTTTTTAACCTCTGTAGAAGGAAATTGAAGAAGACATCAGAAGATTGATGCTCATGGATTGAAAATTAACTTAGTAAAAATGTCCATTCTACCCGAATTAATGTACAGATTCAATGCAATCCCAAATAAAATCCCCAAGAGTTTCTTCACAGGCTTGGAAAAAAAAATCCTTAATTTCATATGGAAAAACAAAAGACCCTGAATAGCCAAACCAACCCTGAGTGAAAAGAGCAATACAGGGGTATCTCTATACGAGACTTCAAATTATACTACTGGGCTATGGTCATAAAATCAGCTTGGTAGTGGCACAAAATCAGACCTGTTGAACAATAGAACAAAACCAAAGATCCAAACTTGAACACATACAATTTCAGCCACCTCATATTTGACAAGGGGGCCAAGAAGACACAACGGAGGAAAAACAGCAACTTCAGCAAATGGTGTTGGCAAAACTGGACCACCACTTGGAGAAGAATAAAGTTAAACCCCTACCTCTCATGCTGTACAAAAGTCAACTCCAAACTTCAAAGACCTCAACTTCATGAAACCCAAAACTCTGAAGGTGATAGAAGAAAACGTTGGCAGCAGCCTACAAGACATAGGCTTAGGAAAAGACTTCCTAAATAAGACAGCAACTGCACAGGAAATAAGGTCGACAATTGACAAATGGGACTTCATTAAACTCAAAATCTTCTGTACAGAAAAAAAAACAAAACAAAACCAAAAACAAACAAACAAACAAAAAACAATCAAGGCAATCAAGGAAGTGAAGAGAAAACACACAGAGTGGGAGGAAACCTTCACCCCTTCACTGCAGATACATCTGACAAAGCATTGATTTCCAGAATATATAAACTAGTCTAAAACAAAGAACAAAGAAAAAATAAAAAACAAATAACTTGCTCAAAAGATGGAGCAAAGGGCTAAACAGAGACTTCGCAAGTGATGAATTAGAGATGGCTGAGAAACATCTTAAAAAGTGTTCAATATCACTAATAATTAAGGAAATACATATTAAAACCACTTTAAGATATCATCTCACTCCAATAAAACTGGATATGATATGATTAAGAAAACAAGCTATACAAATGCTGGAGAGGTTGTGGGGAAAGGGGAACACTCATCCACTGCTGGTAGTATAACCACTATAGATAGCAGTGTGGAGAACCCTTCAAAGACTCAAAATGATCTTGCCACCTGACCCAGCCATACCACTCCTGCGTATATAACCACAAGATTCATCTTACCACAGAGATACATGCACAGCCATGTTTATTGCAGCTCACTTCAGAATAGCAAAGAGCTGGAACCAAACAAAGTGCCCCTCAACTGATGAGTGGATAGAGAATATGTGGTACATTTACACAATGGAGTTCTATGCAGAGGTAAAGAAAGATGACATCATGAACTTTGCAGGTAAATGGATGGAACTAGAAGATATCATGTTAAGTGAAGTAACACAGTCTCAGAAAAACAAATGATGAATGGCATCCCTCATCTGTGGATGTTAGTGCCAATTACCTTGTTGTAAGGAAAACTGAGCAATGTTAATGTTATATTCCTTGTGATCTGAAAACTACTGTGCTCTTATATTGTGAATCCTTTAACAAGTTCTAGAACTAAACTACCATTTATTTTCAGAGTTATGAATTTTTGGTATATGGGTGGAGGGTATGTATGCATATTTTAGAATAATATAAAATCAAAAGAATGGGGAAAAATTGTTTTTTCTTTGTCTTTTTGAGTCAGGGCCTCCGTCTGTAGACCAGGCTGGCCTTGAACTCACAAAGATCCACCTGCCTCTGCCTCCCAAGTGCTAGGATTAAAGGCATACACCACCATGCCTGGAAAAAACTGTTTTCTCATGACATTGTGTATGACCACAGTATTTATTTTATGGGAATGCATCTTAGCATTTCTTATACAAGGCTGCTTGAGCTTTGTCCAAGCCTTTTCTAAAATATTACAGAGTAATTAAAAGTAACAGGCTGATGTAACTTAGTGTTTCTGGATGCTTAACGATGCTTAATACCCATACCAATTTGGCCTAGGGTCTTAAGGGATAACTTGGTTTCTTGCCCTCAGATGTCAAGTAAGTCCCAGGTGACTATGCATGGGGGCATCTCTTGAAATGTCCTGCAAATGTGAGTCACCAGTCTTCCTGTGAAGGGAGGTCTTAGAGATCCACTAATGGGACTTCAGCCAGTGTCCAGTCTGTAAAAAGGAAAGCCTGCTCATGCTTCAAAAAAGGAAGCCTGGTCTAGCAAGACCTGACTTTTTCCTTGAGTAGATGGAACTGGTAAATGCCAAGCCAAAAAGGAGCCAGGGGCTCCCTCCCCACCCAAAATCTGAATGACCCTTGAGGACCCAATCCTCAACTGGCCTTAAGAAAACAAAAACTTTGATTAATCTGGGCTAACTGTGTGGCCTTAAACATCTAAAAGGAAAGTATAACCAGAAATAAAAAAAAAAATAGTAAGGCCTGAGAAATTATACTTCAGGTATAAAACTTGAGATCTCAGTTAAAAAGACAAAAAGAAAGAAAAAAAAAAGAACACAGTTGTTTGCCTGTCTTACTGGCAAGTGCAGCTACCCTGTGGCTGCCACTGCTTTTGCCATCCTTCAAAGACACGAGACACAGCTTTTCAACCTTCCAATATGGACTGAAGACTCATGTCTCTCCAAGTATCCTCCAAACCTTCAGTGACAGATGGGGACTGCTGAGACATCCAACTTGTGGACTGAGCTACTACTGGGGTTTCAGCATATAGACTGCCATTATTGGACTACCCAGGCTGTATCATGGAGACCAGTACAGGAAGATCAAGACAGGACACGGTGCTTACTGGACCTCATTTGTTGAGCATGGGAAGGGAAAACCTCAGTGTGGAGCACCAGAGCAGAACTGATAGTGGTTTGGGGTTGCCAAGGAGGAGCCTTCAAACATGATATCTTTCAGCCTAATAAAGAAAAAAAAATTAAAAAGCATAACATATACTAGCAACTCAGGGAGGCAAATGCATACAGAAAAATATTTCCAATTTAAATTAAAACATCAATCTATATGCTACAAAAACTACTTTTAAAAAAGTTTTCCAGATTTCTAGTTTAAAAGTCTGATTATTGTGTATACTGTCACCACTTGATGAAATTGTAAATCTTATTCATACCTGGAAGTAACCTATTTAGAGATTCTTTGGAGAAAAATGCTTGGAAATTTCTATTTCCTCTGACTAGTGATTCCCCTACTTTAAAACAACCATAGAACACCCTTACATAGTTACTTAAGTAAGACTCTAAGGGAAAGATTACCATGGCATTATCAGTATTTATTTTTTTTCTAATGTTCCATTGAATGTGCACATATAAATTATAATAATTTCATATGTGAGAATGTGTGTCAGTAAATATGAACATGTTATTTATTTTATTCTCTATTAATAAAGTACTAAGAAGGTAATTTTGAAAAATCAAAATTCATGTTTGGTATGTATATGGATTCAAATATCTCCAGGTTCTAAATAAAAACTAATTTTGTGTGTGGGGGGGTGTTCCTGAAGGTGTGTGCTTGTGGAGAGTTATGGTGTGTATCCAGTGTGTTCCTCTGTTGCTGATAGGCTTATTGCCTTGGAAGGATCTCTCTCTATGAACCAGAAGGCTAAGCTGACTGTGAACTCCAAAGATCCATAATAGCTCTCCCTCCCAATGCTAAAGTTAGAGGCACATACACAAAGAGCATTCCAGGCTTCCCTGTGCTTATACAGCAAGTGCTCTTAGCCACTGAACTATCTCCCCCATAATAATTAATATTTATTAAGTCTTTGTATCAAGGAACCATTCACAGAGCTTCACATGTTATGCTTAATTCATATATCTTTACAATATTTGTGATTGTAGGATGAGCTTATTGTATTTTATTTTTATTTCTGTATGTGCATGAATGTACTGTCTGCATGAAGGTCCATGCACCCGTGTCGTGCAATGCCACAGAGGTCAGAAGAGGGTGTCGAATCCCCTTGGAACTGGAGTTCTCCTGGAATTGGAGTTTTGGACGGTTCTTGGCCGCCATGTGGGTGCTGGGGATCGAACCCAGGTCCTCTGCAAGAGCGGTTGGCGCTCTCAACTGCTAGGCCATCGCTCCAGCCCCCAGGATGAGCTTATTTTATAAGGAAATAATTTCCAATATTTTTCAGCTTCTTACAATTGATGATTCCTTATCACCACTGTTCTAATATTTCTTTAAAAATCCAAATTGTTTACAAATGTGTGGATGTGTGAGCATGTAGTCACCAACCCATGTGTATACATCACACTAGTGAATACTCCCAGGTAGTAAGAAGAACTAGAACTAAGAATGATTATCTAAGGGACTACAATTCTAAATAATGTTTCATTAAAAAAAAGTAAAAATGAAAACATCATAAAATATAATGTAGTCATGTATTTTTCCTCTTATGTAATTAGCGTAATACTCTAACAGAAATCTAATCTGTAACAACAGTATAAAATATAGCACATACCAGATTTTTCTTTTCTCAATAGTTGTTTAGCATGAACCCCCCCCCAGATATTAGTTAATATATTTTCTAAGTGTTTACATGTGAGAATTAACATTGACCTCTCATTTCAGTTTGCTGGCTTAATGATCAAGGAGTACTTATTACCAGCTGAGCAAAACAAAAGGCTTTTTTTTTTTTGCTCTCATTTTGATATAAACATAAGTACTCTAATTTTTATCTATGCAAATGCATGCATTAAGAAAATAAAACATTCTTGCTAATGGATCAGGAAACTTGCTCACACATCTGCTATGGTGATCTAAATCAAGTTGCCTCTATATTCCCATCATTCTTAATATGTTTGAAGTAGTTTTCTTGATCAGATCAAGTTAGAACAGCTGGCTATGTGAAAAGTTCAACCTATGCAATTTAGTGTTTTCTAGGCTCTGTTTCTGGCATTGAAAAAAGAATGTGTAAGAACAAGCATGATCCATATATATCCAGAGCTCCAAACAGATTAGTAAATTCTTTTAAGCACATGCATAATTACAAGTTAGCCCATTGTGGGAACAGAAGTGCCATAAAACTGCTTTGGGGCTACTGAATGGCTGCCTTTCTCTTCTGTTATTCTAACTACGGCTCACAGATGTTCCATTACTGCAGTTCTTTGAAAGTTGCTTACTTTCTGAGTGATAGAGATGAGAACTTTCTAGAAGGACATGTCCATGTAACAAAAATCTGACAGTTTAGGAGCTGGTGCAAAGGATGAGTTATACATTGTAGAAGCAGAGGCAATGAATTATGAAGGGAGTCAAATTAAAGTAACACTGGCAACTCTACAAATGTCTATACAACCAACAGTTTCCCTTGGGGGATTTGAAATTACACCACCTTGTTTTATTAAGTTTGCACTGTGGTTCAATGCCTATACATAGTAGTGGACAGCTCCTAAAAGCTGTGGAGGAAGATGCAGAGTCTGAAGATGAGGAGTAGGAACAGGCTACAATATTCTTAAATATATGTGGAAAGCGATCTTCCCCGGGAAGTGGTAGCAAGGTTCCATAGAAAAAAGTAAAACTTGGGCTGGAGAGATAGCCTAGTGGTTAAGAGCACCGACTGCTCTTGCAGAGGACCTGGGTTCGATCTCCAGCACTCACATGGTGGCTAAGAACCGTCTATAACTCCAATTCCAGAACTCCAGTTCCAGGGGAATTGGAGTCCCTCTTCTGACCTCCGGGGCATTGCATGACACAGGTGCACAAACCAACATGCAGACAGTACATTGATACACATACAAAAATAAATTTAAAAAATTAAAAAAAAAGAAAAAGTAAAACTTGCTCATTATCGATGATGAGGATGAAGATGGTGATGAGGAGGATGAAGATGGTGATGAGGAGGATGAAGATGAGGAGGAGGAGGATGAAGAGATGATGAGGAAGAGATGATGAGGAGGATAAGATGGTGATGAGGAGGATGAAGATGATGATGAGGAGGATGAAGATGGTGATGAGGAGGATGAAGATAGTGACGAGGAGGATGAAGAGATGATGAGGAGGATAAGATGGTGATGAGGAGGATGAAGATGATGAGGAGGATGAAGATGGTGATGAGGATTAAGATGATGAGGAGGATGAAGATGATGAGGAGGAGGATGAGGATGATGATGAGGATGAAGATGGTGATGAGGAGGATGAGATGATTAGGAGGAGGATGAAGATGTGATGAGGAGGATGAAGATGATGGTGAGGAGGATGAAGATGATGAGGAGGAGGATGAAGATGAGGAGGAGGAGGATGAAGATGAGGAGGAGGAGGATGAAGATGAGGAGGAGGATGAAGATGATGAGGAGGAGGATGAAGATGATGAGGAGGAGGATGAAGATGATGAGGAGGATGAAGATGGTGATGAGGATGAAGATGGTGATGAGGAGGATGAAGATGAAGAGGAGGTGGATGAAGATGATGAGGAGGAGGATGAAGATGGTGATGAAGAGGATGAAGATGATGAGGAGGATGAAGATGATGGTGAGGAGGATGAAGATGATGAGAAGGAGGATGAAGATGGTGAGGAGGAGGATGAAGATGAGGAGGAGGAGGATGAAGATGGTGATGAGGAGGATGAAGATGATTAGGAGGAGGATGAAGATGTGATGAGGAGGATGAAGATGATGGTGAGGAGGATGAAGATGATGAGGAGGAGGATGAAGATGATGAGGAGGAGGATGAAGATGAGGAGGAGGAGGATGAAGATGATGAGGAGGAGAATGAAGGTGATGAGGAGGAGGATGAAGATGGTGATGAGGAAGATGAAGATGATGATGAGGAGTATGAAGATGATGATGAGGATGAAGATGGTGATGAGGAGGATGAAGATGATGAGGAGGAGGATGAAGATGGTGATGAGGAGGATGAAGATGATGATGATGGTGGTGGTAGTGGTGGTTTTGATGATGAGGAAACTGAAGGAAAAGCTCCATGAAGAAATCTATCCAAGATACTACAGCCAGAAATGCACAAAAATCAAACAGTAATGTTAAAGATCTAAAACCATCCACACCAAGAGCCAAAGGTTAAAATTCTTTCAAGAAACAGGAAAAAAAAAACTCCTAAAACACCAAAAGGACCAAGTTCTGTAGAAGATGTTAAAGCAAAAATGTGCAAGCAACTATAGAAAAAGGTGGTTCTCTTCCCAAAGTGGAAGCCAAGTTCATCAATTATGTGGAGAATTGTTTCTGGATCACTAACTAAGAGGCTATTCAAGGTCTCTGGCAGTGGAGGAAGTATCTTTAAGAAAATCGTTCAAACTGTCTGAAATATTCTGTCTTACTTCATTTCTGTAACAATTGATAGCTGGTTGTCCTTTTTATAACAAAAAGTGAGAATTTCCCCTACCGTGTTTGATAAATTTTGTCCAGGTTAAATTGCCAAGAATGTGTTGTCTAAATTACCTGTTTAGTTTCTAAGGATTGAATTCCACCCTTCACTTGGTTTTAAGTATATATGGAATGTTATGATAGGCTGTAGTAAAAGTGGTGGTTAGACATGAAAATGGTGGGGAGACAAAAATATACATGTGAAATAAAATCAGTATTTTAATAAATTTATACTGTTTCTATTTAAAAAAAGAAAATTCATTGTATATTCATTATATATGGTACTGTCTTACAAAGGACATTTTCACACACATATAGATACAGACAGATGATAGATATATGATAGATAGGAAAATAAAGAAACAGAAATATACATATGTTCCATCCATATCTACCACCTTCACTATATCAGTACATCAGTTCACAAGGCTCATGAAATTCACAAGAAACTCACAGGTCTCTCAAGGTCTGTATCTATTGGATAGAGGACGACTCTTCATTGATATAACTGTATGAAAATTGTGCAGAGGAATCTACTGGTGCAAGTTTGATGAGCTGTCAACCATGCTTGCTTGGGCTTTCATTTGATAACAGCTGCAAGAGTCACCATAAATAGCCTCTCATCCATGGTCCTGTAAGTAACCCCTCATCCATGCTCCTATAAGTAGTAACCTCAATAAAATCATTGATACATTAACTTGGACTTTGATAGAATTGTTTCTTTGGTTTGTCTTTGTCCTCTCCACCTGTGATGAAGAAATAAAGAATCCACAGGAAATGTAATGCAATGCTGGGCACTCAAGCAGCAAGTGACAGAATTAAAGATGATTCTGGTTGGAGCCATTGCTTGACCCCCTGTTATAAGTGAAAAGCAGCTGACGCAGGGCCACTTGAGGGTGAAATGTCATTGGAAGAATCCCAGGATGGTCATCTTTCTCTATGTGGTATGAGGTAGTGTGCCTCCCTAATGGGCAAGTTCTGAGTTTGAGATTCTCTTTGGAAGGCCAATAGGCTCAAGAATATACGATAGTCCCTGAAATCATAAGGTATCAGAGAGTATCCTGAGCAGGCTATAGCAGTTATTGCATGGTTCTGGATGTAGTAAAAAGATACACAACTAAGGTTGAACTGTGTGCTCAGAAAGAACTTGCCTATGCAAGGGAGAGACTGAATTGGGGAAAAGACGTAGATGCTATCCTCTGCATTAATCTATGACTTGGCAGGAAAAGTGAAAAAAGAGGACAAGTTATTATTAGTCTGCAATTTTCATTACTGGAAGAATGGAAGGAAAAGAAAATATAATTAAAATCTTTGTTAATCAACACCCAAAATTCCAAAAATTGAAATGCATGGTAATATTTGAAAGAAAGTTTGGAGAAAGTCACTTAGAATTGAGAGGATCTATCTCTTCTGCCTGACATTTAACTAGTGAGAACTGGAGGTGTACGGGTTCGGCATGCAGATGGATGAGGCCTTGGCAATGGCAACACAGAAGATCAGTATAATCAGAGAAAATGATGCCCCACTATGTTGGCCAGGCTACCCTTGAACTTTCTGTATAGATAAGGCTTTCTTGAAGTTGCGTTTGTTCACCTGCCACTGCCTCCTGTGTCCTGAGATTACAAGTTTGAGTTACCATCCCCATCCTTGGCAAAGAGTTTTAACTAAGAAATAAATATCAGTTCACGGCCTGTTCATTAGAATACAGGATCTTGGTGAGGGTAGTCTTTCTTGAAGTGATGTGGAAACAGAAAGTAATATAACTACATCCCCACTTGAAACAAATATTGCATAATTTGATGGAACATATATGAGAAATCATTCCTTGATGAACTGGCTCACAGGAGCCATTAGAAACAATTTTGATTAATTAATGCTCTGTCCATAAATATCAGGAACTAGAAAACAATTGAAAGTGTTCAAGGATTACTAAGATAAACTGTATGTAAGAGGATACGATTTGGTTCACAGAATAGTTAAGAAATAAATTAATTTAGCAGTATTCTTTGGACTGGTATGGGGCTTTAGTGACCTTATTGAGTCCCACGATGGACACAATCTTTACAGCATCAGAGAGACTATGGTATATATAAGTAATTTAGACTTGCATGTAGATCACGTTCATACAATACTAGCATATGCAGGAGACAAGAAATAGGCCGGTGTCACTGATAATAAGTAAATGCGACAAGGTTTCTGTTGATCCAGAGTTCATAGAGGAAAAATCAACAAGAAGCAAAATTCAGTCCTTGTGATTCTTTGGAAAATTTTACAACTTGACACCTATTCAGTCAAGTGCTAATGACAGAGCAATACAAGAGAAAAGATTGTTTTCAAAGTCTATAATTATTCTCCCAGAGTATTTATAAGTTTCTTCTATGCAAGAAAGTTATATTGAGGGGTAGACATTGTTCTACTATCTTAGAGTCCTTTCAGCAGACAGATGTGGATGACGGGGACTGGTGGTCAAAATGCCAGTCAGCCTGGAGGCTGTCAGAATCAGGTAGACAGCTCAAACAATAGACCTGACTAGAAAGAGCACAGCTGTTCTAGTTTGCTTTTAATTGCTGTGACAAAACACTCCCAATAATAACAACTTTGGGAGGAAAGGGCTCACTTGTCTTATTTCCCTTGGGTCACAGTTCATCAGTTAGGGAGCCCAAGGTAAGAACCCAGGGCAGGAATTAGGAAGCAGGAGCTGAAGCACAGGCCATGGAGGGACATTGCATGGCTTTCTCCTCTGGCCCATGCTCAGCCTTCTTTCTTATATAATACAGAACGATTTCCCCAGGGGTGGGATACCCACAGTGGGTGGGCCCTCCACATCACTCAGTAATCAAGAAAATCCCCCACAGCCTTGGTCACAGGCCAGTCCAATGGAGGCAACTCCTTAATTGACCATCGTGACAACCCTGGTATGTCAAGTTGACACTAAAGCTATCCAGCACAATAGCCTTTCTTTTCCTTTTTTTTTTTTTTTTAAATTTTATTTATTTCTGTATGTGTATGAATGTACTGTCTGCATGCAGGTCTGTGCACCCGTGTCGTGCAATGCCGCGGAGGTCAGAAGAGGGTCTTGGATTCCCCTGGAACTGGAGTTCTCCTGGAATTGGAGTTTCAGACGGTTCTCGGCCGCCATGTGGGTGCTGGGGATCGAACCCGGGTCCTCTGCAAGAGCGGTCGGTGCTCTTAACTGCTAGGCCATCTCTCCAGCCCCGCCTTTCTTTTCCTTTAAAGTTACACTGATCCACATAGAAGGAGCCGATAGTACTGAGTATGTTGGGGATGACCAAATGCATGTTAACTCTGTAGAAGCACCCGAGGATACCATGAGGTGACATGCAGAATTAATATGGATTGTGGTTGACTAGATGAGGTAGTTCTCTACTGTCACACCACTGTGGGTAATTGGCAAGGAGAATGAGGTGAGAGAAAGGATGTGTTCCTGCCTTACTGAACTTTTGTAGCAGTTTCAAAAATTGTTCCCTTTACAGGCTAGATCCTAAACCAAAGGCACTTGTTTGGAAAAGATTGCAGTGGACATGAAGAGATATTGTCCACGCTGTGAAAAAGTTGAGTTATAAAATGTAACTCACGGGGCTGGAGAGATGGCCTAGCGGTTAAGAGCTCCGACCGCTCTTACAGAGGACCCGGGTTCGATCCCCAGCACCCACATGGCGGCCGAAAACCGTCTGAAACTCCAATTCCAGGAGAACTCCAGTTCCAGGGGAATCCGAGACCCTCTTCTGACCTCCGCGGCATTGCACGACACGGGTGCACAAACCTGCATGCAGACAGTACATTCATACACATACAGAAATAAATAAAATTAAATTAAAAAAAAAATAAAAAATAAAATAAAAAATAAAATGTAACTCACAAAAGCCTTACTTGTTTGGTAAGGTATTTGGAAGAACAATAAAAACAGCAGTTAATGTTTGAACTAAAGTAACCTGAATGGATAGAAAGAGAACTCTCAAGGCAAGTTTACCTTAACAACTTTCTTGGGGTTACTTCTTTGTGAGGTTTTGGACAAGGTGTCCTCTGAGTCTCCTCCCTTCAAAACACAAAGTACAGTTGGTTAGATTCAAAGCCTATCCCAGAGAAGGGAACCCATCCTTGGCATTGCAGACCAGGAGGAATAACCCTGAATGGGGGCCAGGTAGGAAAGCTCCTGTTCATTTGCTAAACAAATATTCCTGTCAAAGTGCTTCACAACAGCTATGCTTTACAACACGTAGTTTGCTGCTACTGTCTGTATTTGTTAAGGAAGCTTCTTTATGCCCTGAGTGGCGGCTACTAAATAGACACATAGCCAGTCAAACTGATTAGGATGTTACTGTTGCAGAGGCACAGCAGCCTAATAAATAGATATACACTGAAGAACATAATCAGACATCTGCATCTCCTCATGTAGGACAACGGAACTTTGAGGAAGAGATGGTCTGGAAGAATGTGAGACCCAGAGGAAGAGGGGGACTCTTGGAGCTGTTGACTCTGGATTGAAACACTCCTCTGTGTAAGGAGGGCCTAAAGGTTCATGGAAGTCTCAAGGCTCACAAATCCTCTCTCTGAGGTTGTCAAGGTGGTTAGCAACTGCTCAGGTTGAGGAAAATATTTCGTGTTGTTGCAGCCAGCAGCTTGATAGCAAGCAGGTTGAGTGCCAACGAGAGTACTTTGCCAAGTCATCCACTATTCTGGTATGGAACGTCTTTTTTTTTTTAGTACATTTTGTCTTTTATTAAGTACAACTTTCTCTGTTATAATTTTTGAGAGTTTCATATATGTTACTGCATTTGCACTATTTCACCTCCTCCCAGTCTGTCTCCAAATCCTCCCATGCCATAATTTCTTATCTTCTTTTATTATTATTATTTTTTAAATTTTATTTATTTTTTAATTTTATTTTTTTTTAATTTTTATTTATTTCTGTATGTGTATCAATGTACTGTCTGCATGCAGGTTTGTGCACCCGTGTCGTGCAATGCCGTGGAGGTCAGAAGAGGGTCTCCGATTCCCCTGGAACTGGAGTTCTCCTGGAATTGGAGTTTCAGACGGTTCTCGGCCGCCATGTGGGTGCTGGGGATCGAACCCGGGTCCTCTGTAAGAGCGGTCGGCACTCTTAACCGCTAGGCCATCTCTTATTTTTGTATGTATATGAATGTACTGTCTGCATGTAGGTTTGTGCACCCGTGTCGTGCAATGCCGCAGAGGTCAGAAGAGGGTCTTGGATTCCCCTGGAACTGGAGTTCTCCTGGAATTGGAGTTACAGATGGTTCTCAGCCTCCATGTGGGTGCTGGGGATCGAACCCCCAGATCCTCTGCAAGAGCAGTCAGTGCTCTTAACCGCTAGGCTATCAGCTCCATCCCCACCCACCGCACCTTATTATTAATTAGTTTTAACCGAGGACACAGATCTTTCTGTCCTCTCTCTCCATATATATATATATATATATAATATATAATATATATATATATATATAATTATTACATACACCTACGTTTAAAAATTCATGTATGTCTATAGGCATTGACTCCATTTACTGGTGATCGTGTGCACCTGTTTTTAGGGCTACCTGTTTGAGATTACCTCTCAGGGAGCTAGTTCCTGGAGAAAACTGATTCCCCCTCCCTTAGCACCCATTGATTGCCTGTCGCTTTTCATCTTGAGGTGGGACTCTGTGAAATTTCTCCATTTTTCATTGGCATGTCAGATTTAAGTGATATAGCCACCCAACACACTCATGCTCCTGTAAGAATTCCCAGTAAACTCACTGCTAGCTGGAGTTAGACGGAATCATTTCTTCAGTTTATTGTTGCCTTCTTCATGTGGCTTGAAGAGAAGTATTCTCACCAAGAAAAATCACAACATGAATAATTTTATGACTTACTCATTCATTACCAAATTAAAAGACTTGCTATTAATGTTATTGATGTTTTGTAGAAGAGGAAACTGAGGACCAAAATTATGGAAAACAAAGAGCTCTACAAGTTATAGTAGAGCAATATGCTTAGCTGTTAAGACCCACTAATACTGTACCAGAGGCCATACACTAAGAAATGGGAAACAAATGTAGAATATACTACAAAGTTAAAAGTTAGGGTAAAATATGAAATAGTAAGTAGAAAGGATAAATCAAGGGAGAACAGGAAGGAAAACAGGTTTAAATGAATAGAAAGAAAAAGAAAAAATGCAGAAAAGAGTGTCAGAGGGGAAGAGAAAAGAGAAGGGAATTAAGGGTTATGAGGGCTGTGGACTTGGCTAGAAGGGAGGGAGGCATACACAGGGTCACCAGTGCATGGACTCAGTGCATTTTTAAATACACATATTTTTAAATATAGGCATATGTAATAATAATAATAATAGTAATAGTAATAAAAGAATATAAATTATGAGGGAGTGGAGGGCATGGGAGGATTTGGAGACTGGAAGGAGTAGAAATAATGCAAATGCAGTGTAATGTCTAAAAATTATAACAAAGAAAGACATACTTAATGACAGACGAAACGCTTTTCACCAAGCCTGGCTTAACTCTGGACTCTTCTGCCTTCCCTCTCCATTCTGTGGAGCCATGGACCACCAGCTGTGTCTGTTTTGTCTTCTTTTCCATGTCTCTTGTCTTTTCCCTGTCCTTTTCTCATATCCTATCATTCCCTTCCCATTCTGAGGAGCCATGGACCTCCAGCTGTGTTTGTTTCCTCTTCTTTTCCATGTCTCTTGTCTTTTTCCTGTACTTTTCTAGTATCCTATCATTATCTCTAGGAATTTCTAAAGCTCTTCCTCTCTTTCTTTCTTTGAAATGGAGACTGCTTTTTTCTTACTCTGACTCCTCTCTGAGCAGTGACTTGGAGTGAGTCCTAGTTTGCAACTTCACATGGCTTCCTGGGTACTACTGTTATTAACCCACACTCTCATCCTTGGGCTTTAGATTCATTGTCATCCTCCAGGCAGCAGGGCTTGTGCCACAGTATTCACTCTCAATATATTTTTTCCCCTTTTTTTATCTGGCCAACTCATCTTACACTGTAGTAACCTATTCTAATGTCCAGACTGCTGTTGTAATTTCCTTTTTTCCCCCATGATAAATAGTTACCATCAGTGGTGGTTTGAATGTCTCCCATAGGCTCCAAGTATTCAGACATTTTGTCCCCAGTTGGTTGAGGTGCTTTGGGAGGTCTTAGAAGGTGTGGCCATGCTGGAGGAAGCACATCATGAGGGTGGGCTTAGAGAATTCAAAAAGCCTTGCTTTTTGAAAAGAACAGCAATAAACATGGCTGTGCATGTATTTCTGCAATAGGATGAGTCCTTTGGGTATATAACCAGGAGTGGTATGACTGGGTCAAAAGGGAGGTTAATTTTTAGTCATTTAAGAGTTCTCCACACTGCTTTCCAAAAGGATTGCAGAAATTTGCAATCCCACCAGCAGTGAATGAGTGTTCCCCTTTTCCCGCAACCTCTCCAGCATTTGGTATCATTTGTTTTCTTGAACATAGCCAATATTACTAGTGTGAGATAAAATCTTAAAGTGGTTTTAATTTGCATTTCCTTAATTACTAACAATGTTGAACACTTTTAAAGATGTTCCTGAGTCATCTTTACTTCTTCTCTTGAGAAGTCTCTGTTCAGGTCTTTAGTCCATCTTTTATTTTCAGTCTTTGTAAACCTGGTATATATGTGGAGTGTATAGATATATATTATGGCATAGTATAAAATTAAATGGAACAATAAAAAAAAAGACTTATTCAAAGATCAGGCCCAAACAGTTAAACTTCTGCATTGAAAAAGTTAAATGTATTACCATTTTTATTAAAACCTTTTAACCAGCCGGGCATGGTGGCACACGCCTTTAATCCTAGCACTTGGGAAGCAGAGGCAGGAGGATCTTTGTGAGTTCAAGGCCAACCTGGTCTACAGAGTGAGTTCCAGGACATCTGGGACTACAGGGAGACCCTGTCTCAAAAAGACCAAATAAATAAATAAATAAATAAATAAATAAATAAATAAATAAAACCTTTTAACCAATATTGTTTAATACAGACATTTTTACTTTTACTAAGTCCTAAAATACCATATAATTTGTAGATAAAGTTTGAGCAAATTTGGATACTTGTTAAATTCACATCAATTAAATATACATTAATCGAATATAGACCTGTGTTCCCCTCCCAACCCTCCCACCCCACCAGATTATCCATTTCAGCTAGTTCTTTGATTCAGTCTTTTCTGTTGTTGGTGGTGTTGTTGTTGTTTCCAATATGCATCACTCCCCACAAGAAATATTTACAACTGGGTTATTGGCACTAGCATCCACAGATGAAGGATACCATTCGTCCTTTGTTTTTCTGGGACTGTGTTACTTCACTTATCATAATATCTTCTAGTTCCATCCATTTACCTGCAAAGTTCATGATGTTGTCTTTTTTTACTGCTGCATAGAACTCCACTGTGTACATGTACCACATTTTTTCTATCCACTCGTCAGTTGAGGGGCACTTGGGTTGGTTCCAGCTTTTTGCTATTGTGAACAAAGCTGCAATAAACATAGCTGTGCATGTATCTCTGTGGTAAGATGAGTCTTGTGGGTATATACCCGGGAGTGGTATGACTGGGTCAAATGGCAAGCTCATTTTGAGACTTCCAAGGGTTCTCCACACTGCTTTCCATAGTAGCTGTACAAGTTTACATTCCTACTAGCAATGGATGAGTGTTCCCCATTCCCCACAACCTCTCTGGCACTTGATATCATTTGTTTTCTTGATTCTAGCCAGTCTTATCTGAGTGAGATGATATCTTTTAACAGTTCTGTTTTTTAAAAAAAAATTTTTTATTAATTTTATTTATTTCTGTATGTGTATGAATGTACTGTCTGCATGCAAGTTTGTGCACCCGTGTCGTGCAATGCCACGGAGGTCAGAAGAGGGTGTCGGATTACCCTGGAACTGGAGTTCTCCTGGAATTGGAGTATTCAGACGGTTCTCGGCCACCATGTGGGTGCTGGGGATCGAACCCGGGTCCTCTGCAAGAGCGGTTAGCGCTCTTAACCGCTAGGCCATCTCTCCAGCCCCCGTGAGATGATATCTTAAAGTGGTTTTAATTTGCATTTCCCTAATTATTAGTGACGTTGAACACTTTTTAAGTTGTTTCTCAGCCACCTCTAATTCCTCCCCTGTGAAGTCTCTGTTCAGCTCTTTGCTCCATCTTTTGAGTGATTCATTTGTTTTCTTTCTTCTTTTTTTTTTTTAAGTAGTTTATATACTCTGATAATCAATGCTTTGTCAGATGTATCTATGGTGAAGGTTTCCTCCCACTCTGTGGGTTTTCTTTTCATTTCCTTTATTGTTTCTTTTGATGTACAGAAGCTTTTAAGTTTAATGAGGTCCCATTTGTCAATTGTCAAACTTAATTCTTGCACAGCTGCTATCTGATTTAGGAAGTCTTTTCCTATGCCTATGTCTTGTAGTCTGCTGCCAAGTTTAATAAAAATGGTAATACATTTAAGCTAATTGGAAATATAAATTGTTATCCACATTTGTTTTACTTAAAATTTGTATAACAACAACATTGGGATTAATGTACACAAATGTTCTCTATAATTTTTGTGTTGTACAGTATCATTTTGTAACATTTTCTTTTACCTGTAGGATAATTTAGCTTAAGGAATTAAGTTTGCTTCCCAAATTAACAACATACAGTTATCCAAAACAGCTTGGATAAATTTAATAAAATTTACACCTTGACTCCTGCCTATAGGTATGTGTACTATAACTGCCTTTTTGAGATTCATGGATCAAAAAATAAAACCTAAAATAAAAAAGGGGGGATACAGTTATATATTAAACTTTTTTTGTCAAATTTTTCAATTTAAATCTTAAAACTAACTGTGGGAAAAGATTTGCATGTTCCCACAGGTCAGAATGTCACTAACTTAATGGCTGAGAAAGAAAAGATACAGCTTTGCATTGTGCAGGATGTACCAAGAAATACCAGCAGAGAAGTTGGCCCATATAAACATTAAAAGGGAAAAATTCCTCAGACTGCTACAGGCATCAAACATCTCTGTGGATCCTATTTGTAACAGCTGTTTATAATGAGTCCTAATGAACCTTACCTTCCAGTTGCCACAAAGTTTTAATATGAGAGAATTTCTTACCTTCTTTTCATAGAACAAAGAAAAACATGAAGGTAATGAAGTCATTCCCTAACTGTAAATTAGAGCTGACTGTTATACAGGTTATCTCTTATAAAACTAGTATAACTGCTTTCTTTAATTGACTAATAGATATAGGAACTGTGAAAAGAATTATTCTCTATTCAGAACCAAATATAATACTAAAGACTTTTTAAGCTGTGCAATTAAGCAAAATATATTAATACAGGAGAGCTCTGATATCAGCAATGGATTATTCTGCCAAGGAGATGTTGGCCAGGGATTCCAACCCCCCCCCCAAAAAGGTAAAGGCTTCTTGCCTGTAAACTGGGATACCTGCAAGAAGAGAGGTAGTAAGGCCCTGCTGTGGAAGACCTGGTATAAGCATGGGAAAGATGTATTGAGACCACACTTGCAAGTGTAGAGTTGGTCTCTGGAATGCCAGAGAGTGTTACCAAAGGCCACTAAACCAATAAAGCAAATATAGGTCTCCTTGAGTCAAGCAAAACTCCTCCATCAGCATCAGCTACACCTCACCTGCCTGGAAATACTGTGCAGTACTGGCAGCCATATGTCTGTATATCCCAAAATAATTGGCTAGTAGCTCTCTCCTTGAAGAAATAACTCATGGCTGATGCCACAAGCTTACATCCTAGTGGTTAGGAGATGTTATAAGCCGCAGTAAGACCTTGGCATCTTAAACAGAAAAAAATATAGTTCATGGATTAGCATACCATCCAAACATCTGTGTCTATACCAATGTAACCTACCATAATAATTAGTACTGTTTAAATGCATGTATATCTAATTGCCTATGCTTCATTATTAGGATTGAAAGGTTATTCCTGGATAAACTGTCAGCCCATGAAAGGAAACAGTCTGAACTGATCGGAGTCCAAAAACAACATCTCCAGATAAAGTAGACTGTTTTGCCTCTCACCCACTTGTGCCCCTTTTCTAAACCTAGGGAACTATCTGCAGAAGAGGGGGCATGGTAGAATGTAAGGGCTGCGATTGGGGTGAATGGTGAAACTACAGCAATATAGATTGGACTATTATTTGATCAACATGATTGTACATACAAGCCCCTCCAACTGGATGGTGGGAGCCTGGGGCTGTGTGGGTTTGGGCATAGCTGCTTGCAAATTGGTTTTACATGAAGGATGCTTGTATTCACTACTTATTACTTATTGTTTAAAAAATCAAATAAAAATATTGAAAAAAAAGAAAAAGTTAAGACAAAAACAGAAAAGGATGCAAGATAGGATTTAACATGTATGGCAGAATGCACGAGCTCTGGTGGGGGTGGAACAAGAATAGGGCAAGGGGTCTAAATTTGATTAACAAATGCTGTATAGCATGTACAAAAGCTCAGTAAAAAAATTAAAAGAAAAAAACCTTTCATCTCTCCAGTCACTCTCTCTACTTCCTGTACCTGCTCATGAACTTTCTGTTTCAGCACCTGCCACCATGCCTCCCTGCCATGATGGACTCTAATTCCCTGGAACTGTCAATTGTAAGCTAAAATAAACTCTTCCTTTTATAAGTTCCCTTGATCTTGGTGGTTCTATCACAGCAACCAAAAAGTGACTAATGCAGTAATTGGTACCAGAGAGTAGGCTGTGAAGAACCTGACCACATGTGTGTTTGGAGACATGTGGAAGACTTTGGAACTTTGGCCTAGAAAAGCTGTTGACTATTGTAAACAGAGTATAAGCAGCCATTCTACTAGGATCCTGGAAGAAAGCAGTGCTGAGAACAATATAGTTCCAGAGGAAAATAAGGACTTAAGCAACAACTAGGATGTTTTGACAAAGAGTCTGGCTGGAATTTGCCAATATCCCAAATGATTGCCTGAGGCTAAATTGAAAATCAATGGACTAATGTCTTTAGTGGAGGATATCTCAAGACAGCCTAATGTAGAAATAGTGGCATGGCTATTAGTCATTAATACTATACAGATCTACAGTGAAAAAGAGCAAATGGGCCAGAAAGAAATGTAGGATGTACAATTTGGATCAAAAAAGTGCACTGGGAAGATGAATGATGGAGCCACACATATGATGGAGAACATCCCTTTGATAAGGAGATTAAAGTAATTAAGGGGAGGCCTCAAGGTTTACAAATAAAAATGGAAAGAATACAAGGGCAGGACCACACCCAGATAAGACTCCAACTTCTGAAAGGAAAATACTGAAGGGGTTTTCTACTCAAAGAAATCTAGGGCAGAGAAAAGCTGTGAATGTGATTGAAGGAGGCAAGGGTCCATCCCAAACTTGCAGCTGAACTCCAGTGGTGGTTTCATTCACATGGCTTTAGAAGCATGGAAATGCAAGAGTGAAAGGGTCATCAGTTCTTCCCGCTCAGTTTCAGAGAGCTGCTGAGGCCAGGCAGAGTGAAGCAGGGCCTCCTGGCATAAAGAAGGCCCTGATAAGCCATTGTGTGAAGCTGTGAATGTGACAGTGGAGAACCCAAGAAGACATTTGAGATACTATAGCTTTGAGATATTTGCCAAGGATTGCTGCATACAGGGAGTGGTACCAGCCTAAGAAAGACATGTACGTTGCAAATAAAGCTGGAAGAGCTTTAGAAGTGTGTCCCAGAAATCTCATTTGAAGCTACTGGATTTGGTGTTTGCCCTGCTGGTTTTGATCTTGTCTTGGTCTGGTATTTCCTCACTATTCCTCCAGTCCTCTGTTTTGAAATGGGAATGTTTATTCCCATTGTTCCAGGGTATGTTGGAAATATATAATTTGTCTTTTGATTTTACAATTGGCCTGAATGTCAAAAGAGACTTTGGACTATAGACTTTTGAATAGCATTGAGATTGGTAAAGACTATGGGGACTTTTAAGGTTGGACTAAATGCATTTTGCATTTTATATGGTAATAAGCTTATGGAAGCCAGGGTGTGGAATATTGTACTTTGAATGAGAATGTCCCCTATAGGCTTCAAGTATTCAGACATTTTGTATCCAGTTGTTGGTGTTGTTTTGGGAGGCCTTAGAAGTTGTGGTCATGCTGGAGAAAGCACATCACTGGGGGCAGGCTTAGAGAGTTCAAAAAGCCTTGCCAGTCTCCAGTGTCTCTCTCTCTCTGCTTCCTGTGCCTGCTTGAAGATGTGAACCTGAGCTTTCTGCTCCAACTCCTGCCACCATGCCTCCTTATCTCGATGGACTCGAATTCTCTGGAACTGTCAATCATAAGCTCAAATAAACTCTTCCTGTTAGATATTCCCTTGGTCATGGTGGTTCTATCACAGCAACAGAAAAGTGACTAATACACCATAAAATTTGTGATACAAAATGAAAACTTTCTTTCTCAATGTCCTCACAGCAAATGTTCAGCTTGTGGCTCTAGTGCAGAAAGTACTGCACTGAAAAGATGTGTATAGAAGTCTCCCAACCACACCAAGAGAGCACTACTCTGCAATTTCCTAGTAGCAATAGGGCTTCGAGTGGAGTGGTGTGAACAAGATGGAGAAAAGCATGTCTGGGAGAAAGAGAAATAAATGGAAAAGGAGAGGCTAGGGGCAGAACAACTGACTAAGGCCCCAGGAGGTAACAAAGAAGATGAATATAGAACTGATAGTTTTATGATATTTTGAGGTGGAAATGAAAACAGATAACAACCTATGGCCAGCTAATCAAATGTTACGTGTTTGCTGTGGTGTAGTGAAGAGCAACTTGGTTTGGGCAGTCTCTTTTCATAAACACTCCGTTTCTTTCCACCTCAAGTTCATGCATGCTGATCTTATTACAGAAAGGAGAGATTGGAGTGTGATGAATGATGTAATTACAATGGTTAGTAAAGGCAATAGAGAGAAGGATATTGAAAACACAGGGAAGCAGGATTCTTGGGGGCTTGTCTTAATTCTAATATTTGTTACTTAAGTAACTGTTTGGTCTCTAATCAACAGATGAAGTTGTTTAATTGCTGTCATAGGATGCAAGTGATAAACAAGTACAAATCTGTTTATTAAGTTATGAACAGATATCACTTTTCTTATATGAGACTGCTTTAACACTTTCTAGATGGGTTTAATTTTGCCTTGCTTCAAAGGGAGATTAAGCTTCCAGGTACATTACACTTATTTAATATCATTGAAATGTTTCTTGTATTATTCAAACTTCAACAATATTTTCCCCAACACTATAACTTAAATTGTACAAAATGAATTTATTTTTTTATTTTTATTTTATTTTTTTAATTTTCATTTTTTTATTGATTCTTTGCATATTTCATACAGCATTTTCCAATTCAGTTCAGGCATATTTCCCTTTCCCTTATCCCCACCCCACCCCACCCCATCCCAGATCATGCATTCTGCCATAACTGTCCTGCATCTTTCTCTGTGTTTTTTTCACTTTTTAACAATAAGTGATAATTTATGAGTACAAGCATCTTTCATGTAAAACCAAGTTGCAAGCAGATGTGCCCAAACCCACACAACCCATGGATCCCACCGTCCAGCAGGGGGTGGCTTGTATGTTCAATCAAGTTGATCAGATGAGTGTCCAGACTATATTGTTGTAGTTTCACAATTCACCCCAATCACAGCCCTTACATTCTACCATGCCTCCTCTTCTGCAGATTCCCTAGGCTTAGAAAAGGGGCACAGGTGGATGAGAAGCAAAACAGTCTACGTTCTCTGGAGCTATTGTCTTGGACTTTGGTCAGTTCTGGCTGTTTCCTTTCATGGGCTGACAGTTTGTCCAGGAATAATCTTTCGATCCTACTAATGAAGCACAAGCAATTAGATAAATAGGTATTTAACCAGTACTAATTGTCTTGCTTGACTCAAGGATACCCATATTTGCTTTTTTGGTTTAGTGGCCTTTTGTAACACTCTCTGGTATTCCAGAGACCATCTGTACACTTGCAAGTGTGGTCTCAATACATCTTTCCCATGTTTACATCAGGTCTTCGACAGCAGGGCCTTATTGCCTCTCTTCTTGCAGGTATCCCAGTTTAGAGGCAAGGAGCCTTTACCTTTTGTGGGGGCTTGGATCCCCTGGCCAACATCTCCTTGGTAGAATAATCCATTGCTGATGTCAGAGCTCCTGTATTAATATATTTTGCTTAAGTGCATAGCTTAAGGAGTCTTTAGTATTATTTTGGTTCTGAATAGAGAATAATCCTTTTCACGGTTCCTATATTAGTCAATTAAAGAAGGCAGTTTTACCAGTTTTATAAGAGATTACCTCTATAACAGTTGGCTCCAATTTACAGTTGGAGAACGACCTCATCATCATCATATTTCTCCTTGTTCTATGGGGGGAGGTAAGAAAGTCTCTCGTATTAAAACTTTTGTGGCGCCTAGAAGGTAAGTTTCATTAAGACTCATTATAAATAGTTGTTACAAGGAGGATCCAAAGAGGGGTTTGATGTTTGTAGCAATCTGAGGCTTTTCTTCCTTTTAATGTTCAGATGGGCCAACCTTTCTGCTGGCACTTTCTGGAACATCCTACTCAATGCAAAGCTGTATCTTTTCTTTCTCAGCCGTTAAGTGGGTGACATTTTGACCTGTTGGAACATACAAATCTTTTCCTGTAGTTAGTTTTAAGATTTAAATTGCAAGCTTTTTGACAAAAATGTTTCATATCTATCTGTATCTCCCTTCTTTATTTTAGGTTTTTGTTTTTTGACACATGAGTCTCAAAAAGGCAGTTATATTATAAATACCTATAGGGTGGAATCAAGGCACAGATTTCATCAAATTCACCCATGATATTTTGGGTGACCATATGTGATTAACTTGGGAAGCAAACTTAATTTTTAAGTTAAATCATCCTATAGGTGAAAGAGAATGCTACAAGGTGATACTGTACAACAGAAAACTTATAGAGAACATTTTTATGTGCCAATTCCAGAGTTATTGTTATACAGATTTTAAGTAAAACAAATGTGGACAACAGCAACTTATATATCCAATTAACTCAGATGCATTACCGTTTTTATCAGAGTCTTTAAACCAATATTGTTTAATATACACATATTTACTTTTACTACATACTAAAACACCATGTAACCTGTAGACAGAGTCCCAGCAAAATTGTATACTTGTTGAACTCACGTCAATTAAATATGCATTAATTGAATATACACCCATGTCCCTCTCCCTCCCCTCCCACCCTTCCCGATTCACCATTTAAGTCAGTTTTCTGATGCAGTCTTTCTGTTGTTCTTTTAATATACATCCCTCTCAACAAGAAATATTTATAACTGGGTTATTGGCACTAACATCCACATATGAGGGATACCATTTGTCGTTTGTTTTTCTGGGTCTGTGTTACTTCACTTAACATAATGTCTTTTAGCTCCATCCATTTACCTGCAAAGTTCATTATGTTGTCTTTCTTTACTACTGCATAGAATGCCATTGTGTACATGTACCACATTTTCTCTATCCACTTGTCAGTTGAGGGGCATTTGGGTTGGTTCCAGCTTTTTGCTATTGTGAAGAGAGCTGCAATAAATATAGCTGTGCATGTATCTCTGTGGTAAGATGAGTCTTGTGGGTATATACCCAGGAATGGTATGACTGGGTCAAATGCAGGCTCATTTTGAGTCTTCTAAGGGTTCTCCACACTGCTTTCCATATTGGCTCTACAAGTGTACATTCCCACCAGCAATGGATGAGTGTTCCCCTTTCCCCACAACCTCTCCAGCACTTGGTATCATTTGTTTCCTTGATCCTAGCCAGTCGTATTGGAGTAAGATGATATCTTAAAGTGGTTTTAATTTGCATTTCCTTAATTATTAGTGATGTTGGACACTTCTTAAGATGTTTCTCAGCCATCTCTAATTCCTCCTCTGTGAAGTCTCTATTCAGATCTTTGCTCCATCTTTTGAGTGATTCATTTGTTTTCTTTCTTCTTTGTTTTTTGAGTAGCTTGTATACTCTGGAAATTAATGATTTGTCAGATATATCTGCTGTGAAGGTTTCCTCCCATTCTGTGGGTTTTCTCTTCACTTCCTTTATTGTTTCCTTTGATGTACAGAATCTTTTGAGTTTAATGAGGTCCCATTTATCAATTGCCAATCTTATTTCTTGTGCAGCTGCTGTCTGATTTAGGAAGTCTTTTCCTACCCTATGTCTTGTAGTCTGCTGCCAAGATTCTCTTCTATCACCTCCAGAGTTTTGGATTTCACGTTGAGGTCTTTGATCCATCTGGAATTGACTTTTGTAGAGGGCGAGAGGTAGGGGTTTAATTTCATTCTTCTACAGGTGGTGATCCAGTTTTGCCAACACCACTTGCTGAGGATGCTGTCTTTCCTCCAATGTGTCTTCTTGGCCCCCTTGTCAAGTATGAGGTGGCTAAAATTGCATGTGCTCAAGTTTGGATCTTCAGTTTTGTTCCATTGGTCAACTGGTCTGTTTTTCTGCCAGTACCAAGCTGTTTTTATGACTATAGTCCTGTAGTATAGTTTGATGTCTGGTAGAGCAATCCCCCCTCTATTGCTCTTTTCACCCAGGGTTTCGCTATTCAGGGTCTTTTGTTTTTCCAAATGAAATCGAGGATTTTTTTTCCAAACCTGTGAGAAGATCTTGGGGATTTTGATTGGGATTGCATTAAATCTGTATATGAGTTTAGGTAGAATGGACCTTTTTAATATATTTATTTTCCCAATCCATGAGCATGGGAGGTTTGTCCATCTTCTGATGTATTCTTCAATTTCCTTCTTCAGAGGTTTAAAACTTTTGTTGTAGAGATCCTTGGTGTCTTTGGTTAGGTTTGTTCCTAGATATTTTATAGTTTTTGAGGCTATTGTGAGTGGGAAGGTCTCTTTGTATTCCTTCTTCAGTTGCTTATTGTTGGTAGAGAAAGGCTACTGATTTTTCAAGATTTATTTCGTATCCTGCCACTTTGCTGAAGTTCTTAATCATTTCTAGGAGTTACCTGGTGGAGTTCTTAACATCCCTTAAGTAGACAATCATATCATCAGCAAAAAGGGATAGCTTGACTTCCTCTTTTCTATTTAGAACTCCTTTAATTTCCTTTTCTTGCCTTATTTCCCTAGCAAGGGTTTCAAGCAGTATACTGAAAAGGAGTGGTGACAGGGGCAGCTTTGCCAAGTTCCTACCCTTAAGGGGAATGCTACTGTCATTTCCCCATTTAGGAGGATATTGGCTGTGGGTTTCCTGTATGTGGCTTTCATTACATTAAGGAATTATCCCTCCAATCCAATTCCCTCTAGGACTTTAAACATGAAGGGATGCTGGATTTTGTCAAAGGCTTTCTCTGCATCAATTGAGATAGTGGTGTGGTATTTGTCTTTCAGTCCATTTATGTGCTTGATGATATTTATTGATTTTCATATGTTGAATCATCCCTGCATCTCTGGTATGAATCCAACTTGGTTATGAAGGATGATCTTCTTGATGTGAGTCTGTATGCAATTTGCCAGTATCCTGTTTAGAATTTTGGCATCTGTGTTCATTAGGGAGATGGCTCTATAGTTCTCCTTTTTGGTTTTATCTTTGCCTGGTTTTGGTAATAGAGTGATGCTGGCTTTATAGAAAAAATCTGGGAGAACTCCCTCCATTTGTATCCTTCTAAACAACTTGAGTAGTAATGGTTGTAAGTCTTTTTGAAATATTTTATAGAATTCTGCTGTGAAACCATCTGGGCCTGGGCATTTTTTGGTTGGGAGGCTGCTTATTACATCTTCAATTTCTTCATATATTATTGGTTTATTTAAGCTGTCGATCTCTTCTTGGTTGAGCTTTGGTGATTCCCAGGATTTCAGATATTCATCCATTTCTTCTAGGTTTTCAAACTTAGTACAGTATAGGTTTTTAAAGTAATCCTGTATGATTGTCTGGATCTTTTCATTGTCTGTTGTGATATTTCCCCTTTCATCACAGATTCTATTGATTTTGAGTTGCTCCTTCTTTCTTTTGGTTAACTGGGCTAAATGTCCCTCTTGTTTATTCTCTCAAAGAACCAACTTTTGGATTCATTGTTTTTTTTTTTTTTGGTATGGTTTTGTTTCTATTTCATTGATCTCTGTTCTGATTTTTGTTATTTCTTCTTGTCTGCTGCATTTAGGGTTCATTTGTTGTTGTCTCTCAAGTACTTTTAGCTGGAGTGTTAGATCGTTCACTTGTGCTCTTTCTGTTTTTTTAATGTAGGCACTTAGAGCTATAAACTTTCCTTTTAGGACTGCTTTTAAAGTGTCCCATAGGTTTTGCTGTGTCGTATTGTCATTGTCATTCAGTTCCAGGAATGTTTTTATTTCTTTTTTTATTTCTTCCTTTACCCATTCTTTATTCAGGAGAGTGTTCTTTAGTCTCCATATGTTCTTGTAGGTTGTAGTGTTTATCCTGGTGTTGATATTGAGTTTTATTGCACTGTGGTCTGATAGAATGCATGAGATTATTTCAATCTTTTTGTATTTGTTGAGTTTTTCGCTGTGTCCCAGTATATGGTCTATTTTGGAGAATGTTCTGTGGTGTTCTGAGTAGAAAGTGTATTCTCTGGTGTTTGGGTGAAATATTCAATAGATGTCTGTGAGGTTCATTTGGTGTATTGTATCATTCAGTTCAGATGTCTCTCTGTTTATCCTTTGTCCTGTTGATCTGTCTAAAGGACTTAGTGGGGTACTGAAGTCCCCTCCTATTAGTGTTCTGGCGTTAATTTGAGCCTTGAGATCCTGAAGAATATTTACAAAGTTTGGTGCACCGGCGTTTGGTGCATGTATATTCATGATTGTGAAATCTTCATCGTCAATTGTTCCTTTAATGAAGATGTAATGGCCCTCTTTTTCTCATTTGATTTCTTTTGCTTTGAAGTTTATTTTGTCTGATATTAGAATAGCAACATCTGCCTGCTTTCTTTTCGGTTCCATTTGCTTGAAATATTTTCTTCCATCCCTTCACCTTAAGTTGGTTCCTGTCCTTGAAATTGAGATGGGTTTCTTGCAGACAACATATAGATGGATTTTGTTTCCTAATCCATTCTCCTAGTCTATGCCTTTTGATTGGGGAGTTCAGCCCATTAACATTTAAGGTTATAATTGAAAGATGGATGTTGCTTCCTTTCACCTTATTATCCATTTGGACTTTTAGTCTCTGATTCTACTCCTACGGTTATGTTTTTATTAGTTTCTTTTCCTAGGTGCTTGAGGATAGTTGCTCCTCTCTTTTGCCCTTTGAATTGCTTCAAGTATTTTATGAAGAGTTGGTTTTCCAGACACGTGTTCCATCATCTTGTCTTTTGCTATGCTAGAATACACACCAGTGTCTTAGGTTGCCTTCAGTTGCTATGATAAAGCACTGACCAAAATTAATCTGGGGAAGAAAGAGTTTATTTGGCTTACAGATTACAGTGTATCATCAAGGGAAGCTAAGGCAGGAACTCAGGGCAGGAACCTAGAACACAGACCAATACACTGTGTATTGGCTTGCTCTTCTGGCCAGTGTTCAGTCTGCTTTATTATACAATACAGCACCATCTACCCAGGAGGGGCACTCTCCACAGTGGGCTAAGTCAACTTTAATGACTTATTTATACCATCATATATACAACCATCATATGTTATCCGTCATGAGAGCGATGATAGTCTTTGAATTCTGGACCTAATCTTACCTGTAACTGAATATCATCCACATAGTCAATTACTTCACATTCTCATAACTCAACAGTCAAGAAAATGTTCCACAGAAATGGCCAGATTTCATTTGAGGCTCTTTATAACCAGATGTGCCATGTTGACAAGGGGTCAATTGTGTTTTAGTTGTCAGCTTGGCACTTGTTAGAAGGAATCTCAGTTGAGGAACTGTCACCATTGGATTGGCCTGTGGCCATGTCTGTGGAGCTTTTTCTTGATTAGTGAGTTATCTGGAAGGACATAGCCCACTGTGGCCAGTGCCGCCCTAGGGTAGGTAGTCCTGCATTGTATAAGAAAGGCTGAACACAGGCCAGGGAAGCATGCCAGTAATCAGCATTCCTCCATGGCCTGTGCTTCAACTCCTGCCTCCAGTTTCTTTCCTTGAGTTCCTACCTTGTCCTCCCTTGGTGATGAACTGTGACCTGTGAATTATAAGATAAAATAAACCCTTTCTCCACAAGTTGGGTTAGGTCAGTGTTTTTTTGTTTTTGTTTTTGTTTTTTTCCGTCTTTTCAAGACAGGGTTTCTATCGCAATTGAAGATGAGGTATAACAACTGGGTTCTAAGAAAACATCTAGACTGTGTTCAGTGATGTCCCAAACACACTCAACATGTGGTAACACTTTAAAAAATCAATGTTCCAAAAGCTAAAGTTATTTCATAGTGGTTTACTGAGTATTGTTATTACTGTTACTATGAGAGCTTTGTAGTGTGTGAGTGAGTTATTTGTGACTTCATGAATGCTAGCAGAACATATGAGGCCCCTGCTTCAGAAAGGAGGAAGATTTATTAATTGTGGCAATAGACATCAGTAGGATAACAGCAGCATTTTGTCTTAGTACCTGGAAACTCAATTCCCAAATGATTACACGAAGGGACTGGTGACACCCGCACACATGGCAAAGTTACGTTTCAGGACAGGGAGTAATTTCCATCTCAAGGAAAGCAAGTATTTCCTAGTGAACATAAAGCCTCCTATTTTTGGCTTCAGAGGCAAACAATAAATCAGATTTTCAAAACCACAGGCAAACATGCCCTTTGCTCTGTTGGGAAAGATTACTTTTATCTTGCAATGCTCTTCAATAGACAGATGCACCTCAAACTATGATAGGGTTAAGCCCCAATAATTCATCTTAAGCGAAAAATATCAGTATCTTGGATCATAGATGAACTCATTATGCCCCCCATCTTCAGAACATGATGGCCTTGCAGACCATTGGTTACTTACTGACTGCCTGGCTGACAAGGAGCTGCAACTGGCAGCCATATCCAGCATTAGAAAAGAAGACTGATGCGTCCAGCCAGCCCAGAATTGGATCAAAATCCAAAATCTCCTCAAGGCTTCTTCTACTGAATGTCTGCCTTGTTTGCATCTTTGCACATTTGAAACACCATACACTGTCTCCCACGAGAGTGATGATAGTCTTTGAATTCTGGACCTGATCTACCTGTATCTGAATATAGTCCATACAGTTAATTACCTCACATTCTTATGTAGTTTGCTTATTATGGTAATCTAAGTTTCCATGTTTGTAAGTGTGGATAATGTCATCCCCATCATAAAATTATTATACATATTAATAAACAAATGCATTGAAAGAATTTAGAGTATGCATATAGCATAAATATTAAAAAATATGTCAGTATAATTAATCATGGTATAAATATACCATTAATTGAATTTTATTACTTTAGAACATTGCTTGAGTATTAAATAAATATAAGACAATACTAGATACTCAATTTTTAATTAAAATATGCACATATAATTGTTATTAGATTTTTTATTATTTAAAAGTGAAATAGACATATTCACATTTTCTCAATATACTAATCTACCCACCTTCCATATTCCTCTAATTCCTATACACCTTATTTCATTTGTTCTGCATAGAAAACCTTGAAGTAAATGGAATTAGCCCATTTCAAGGTAGATAGACCAGCTCTATGTCTGCTTAATCCTCCTATTTCTGCAAGATAATGTTGTCTAGGGAGAAATGCATTAATGTGTGAAACAATGCTCACTGTGTGCAAATCCTGTCTGCAGTAGTGTTATATGCAAGTGTTCTCTCATCAGAAACCATATGACCCCCATCAAACCTTTGTGCATTTTTTCTGACTTGCTCCTGATGAACCTAGATTTAGAGATTGTTAAGTGCCTAGCTGAAGGACAATGGCAGACTGTAGCCCACATACCCCAACCTACCTCATTCTGGATAGGTGTTCCTTTTCTTCTTCCCTTCTATTGATCAGGGAGGAAAGGTGTCATTGGTAGGCATATTGGAAATGCTGAGCAGAAGTGTAAAGTCAATGATAAGAAAGTCCTAGATGAGGCTTACTGGCCAGGGTCACTCCTGTCTCTATTTCCTCCTCAGCAGTGCGATTACAAGCACATGCCACCCCACCCAGTACTGCTGCATGGCTTCTGGGCTCCAGTTCAGGTGCTCTGACTGAGCTATCTCTCCAGCCCCTCTTCTCCAATCTAAAAACGAGGAAGAGCTAAGGGCAGTGACATGCACCTGTAGTCCCCACAGGAAGCCAAGGGCAGTGACATGAGACATGGTGGTGCAAGCCTTTAATCCCAGCACTTGGGAGGCAGAGGCAGGTGGGGCTCTGTGAGTTCAAGGCCAGCCTGGTCTACAGAGCGGGCTCCAGGCCAGCTGGAGCTATAGGGAGACACTGTCTCAAAAAAAAATGGCCTAGGGTTTTCCCTTTACCTGACATATTGAATGAGAATGGGTTTCACGATATAACGCTGTCTTTTTGTCATTTCAGACCTGTGGAGCAGTAAATTTCATTCACAATACATCAGATTGGGGACAGGGTCTACAACGACAGGGATATATGACTGCACTCAGAGGGCTGGCTCATCCAATGGAAGGAGGAAGACTTCTTGCAGATAATCACTCACTGGAACCCCAAAGGGGCACAAAAAGTGGAGGAGGACAACACCTTCCAGACAATCACAACAGACAACAGAGAGACAGTAGTTCCTGCTACTAATGAACTCCTAACAGACTGAACACAAAATTTGTGCCTAGCTCATTAAAAGTAAGCAAGGAAGAAAGTTTTGATTTGCACTCAGTCATTAAGAAAGTTTAAAAGAAACCTAATCAATTTTTCATCTGTCAGAGTCACAAAACATGGAACTTAGCCTCAACACAAAGTTAAAGAAGGCTTTCTTTAATTGGAATTTTTCTGACACAGGTACTGTATTAGAAGAGACATTTCATTTTTATCCACACACATATCTATATCTATTTGCTCTAACCAATAACTGAGTCAAGAGCATCAACAGTGTTTGCAGAATTATTGGACAATCCCTCCATTCACACACACCCCAAACAAGAACATATCTGCACATATGATGATATTTTTAACTCCCATTTGATATTAGAGTCAGGCCATTTTGTCCAGATGGGAACAACAGAATGTGTGGCTGAAACCCTGTCCTCTAAGGTCCAGTACCCAGCAGCAACACCACACAGCTGCCCTTTCCTCTAGTGTGATGGCTCCAAACATTGGCATCTCTCTTTTTGAGATCTCCCCTGGCCACTCTATTCAGTCCTGTCTCCCACTGCCCATTGCATGTCTCTGCTGTCTCACATTCAGAGCACTTTTCTCAATAGCCACAATGTTCACCATCTTCTCTTTTTTATTTTCTTTTTCAGCTAAATCAGATTTACACTTTGCAGTCAGTTCTTCCCTAGGGAGGGCCTGAAATTCAACTCAATTTCCAATAGACCTAGCGTCTTCTGCTGGCTCCTTGTTTCTATCTGCCCTATGCAAAGAAACATTGGAAACTATCATAACTCTGCTTTGCAATGTTATGAAAAAAATCATGAGACTGAACCCAAAGTCATGTGAGATGGGGGGGTTATTTCATGCTAGTGGGCTAACCCGGCTAGCTGGACTGACCCATGCATCATTCCATACAGGAGTTACCAGCTTGGCTAAGTCTTTGAGGGCTTTTGTACCCAGGAGACAAATGCAAGCTGATAGGATCTGTGAGTAGCAGAGGAGCCATCAATTTCATTAAGAAAGTGATCAGGTGATAAAACCCCTTGAAATGACCATTTGGTCCTTTTGTCTTAGATAACTGGCTCAAGCCTTATCAGACAAGTCACACGCAGGCAGTGTTTGAACTGGCCTGTCAAAACTGGCCTGTCACTTGGAAGGTTTTGAGATATTGGTCTGCTGGGTCTGGGAAGTTATCTTAACACAAGGCTTTACCTATAAAAGATGCCAGGCCTCAGTGTCAAGAACATACCAACTGAGACCAAAGTAAAATAAAAAAGGTCCCACCATGCCCACTGGGTGGCAAAGGTCCTCTAACAAAGGGATAGCGGTGGCTACAGGGGGCAGAGGGGAAGACTAATGGCTATGTATTTCATTCTTATCTCCAGTCTCATTACCATAATATTGTAAGGTCTTTTAGCCTCCAAGGATGCATTTTCCTATTTCTATTATAGCAATAAATATTAACCAGAAAAGAGGTTATAGCAGATTTTCTCCAACTTCACATAAAAGGTCTCTGGAAATATCATTGGCATCTGAAACTTAGAACCTGGTTTATCTACATAACTCTTATTGTTTATGTTTTTGTTCCTGAGATTTCCCCAGTTCTTATTGTGCTTTCCCCTGGAATCAGTACCCTGCCTGACTGAAATCTGATTGGGGGAATCTCGCTCCTGTGACCTCTGCTAGAATCTCCAATTTCTGGCACTTGGACAAGATCTTCCAAGGACTGATTGAGCAGAATCCAATGAAAGAGTCTTCTGAAATCCACACCTTGTGTTTAAATGTTGTCACCACTTGCATAGGTGCTTTGCCTCACTCCTCTCCTTCGGAGAGTGACTCAGATGTGAGAACCAACACATTGTTGACTCTTTAAAGTCTTGTGGGCATTATACAATGATTCACTTTCCTCTCCTATAATGAAGGCAAGTGTTCCAAATATACTTCAGGAAAGCATCAGCGTGAGTTATATTTAAGTCCCTGTTGGATCACGATTTCTGGTATTAAGGAGGGCCGAGTAAGCCTTTAGTGCCTCTTTAATAGTGGGTTCTTTCACACAGCCCTGTAGCCCCAGGGAGCCATAAAGAGAAGGCAATGGAAGAGCAAAGGGGTTAACCCTTAAACTTTTCCTGTTGCCATTAGCACACCACCCACTGGGCTTCAAGAATGACTTCTCCCAGAGCTGTTTAAAATGTGTTTTCTCAAACTGGCCCTAGGTGTGGGCCATACATGTGTGAGTCTAAGAACATACAAACATTTCTAGACATCACAAGTAACAAGAGCTTCTAACCTTGTAATACCTGCTTTGTCAGTGTCAACATGCTTAGCTCAATTTTTAAAACAAAATAAAACAGAAATGATAAAAACAACATATTTGTCATGAAGTCTGCAGGTGATTAGTGACAAATGACACCACTAGTTTCTCGAAATTTGGCAAAATTGAAGGAAGGGCTCACCCATGTTTGTAATCAAGTAATCTGAAATTAACTGTAACATACTTTGAAGACTTCCAAAGGGAATCTGAGCTTTAATTCCATGAAGCATATTTGTGCATAAATGTATTGACACTTTGCATTTGAGATGAAGGAAATTCATTTAACAACTCCTGTTATTTTGACTTTAATTTTCAGTAGTAGTTTCCATGAGTGAAAGAGACACTTGAGCCTCCTGGTTGTGATTCTTTGAGTCAGATTAAATTATTTATGTTGGTGTACTACTTCAAAACTAAATCAGATTATAAAATAACATGACAGGTGAGTGAGGTCTTTGTGTATTTCAGGTGTGATTATTGCCAATTTTAATATTGTCCATATTCTCTCCCAGAGGAACATTGACATCCATAGACATAAACAAATGAACGAGCCTTTCCTAAACTGAGTTAATGAATACTGGATCCATGCTGCAAAGGCCTTCTAGGTGACTCTAATGAGTCAGGAGAGAGACAGGGAAAAATTACAGGGACATGAGTTGCAAGCTCAAAGATCAAAGTCAGCCACCCAGAACCCTCATACAAAAAGCTGGGCATGGCGACGCACACTTGTAATGCCTTAGTAGAAGCATAATTAAGATGTGTGGATTTGAGTTGATATTAGCTGTAGAGGATATTACCTTAGTTGGAGGCTGCACTTCACCGAAGGCCTGCTCCAGATAATCAGAAAGTACTAGCAGGACCCATGAATCCATCAAGAAGGAGCCCAGGAACCCCCAAAACTGAAGTTGCCTAAAAGAAGCAGAACCAAAGTCAAAGGATAAACACCTGTCCACAGACTGGAATCCCAGTACCAGCCCCAGATTACTACCTGGGCCCAAGTCCAGGCCTGGCTACAGACTACTTAAGCTGAGGAGTGCAAAATGACTCCACTCTCTCACTCACCTCCGTCCAGGGGATCCTGCCAAGGGAGATGCCTTAATATCCTGCTCCCACTACTTCCTGGGGAACCCCAGCACTGTGAGACCCAAGCTACAGCCAAGAACATGGACATTCTGTCCCTTGCCATTGGTTTGCAGACACTGAAGAGGCAGAATCACATGGACCCTGGGGCTTTCTGGTCAGCCAGCCTCAGGCCAGTTAAAAAATCCTGCCTCAGAATCAAGATGGGCAGTATGTGAGGAATGATGTCCACAGTTGTCCTCTGACCTCCAAATGCACATGCACAGATCTACCCATGCACACACATGAATGGCACATACATGCACTCACATGCACATACATATATGCCCAAGTAAATAAACTGAAAATGAAGGAAAGAAAAACGATTTCACAGTAACCCTTAAAGGTGTAACTTGAAAGGCACCAACATGGTAAACATGGCTCATCCTGAGACCAGTCCAGTTCTTTATAATACTCACTGGCATGTTCTTGGGTGAGACTTACATCCTTCCAAAGTATCTCCTTTTTTACCCATGTCCCTAAAAATCTTTGTGAAAAATCTATGTCTAAGTAAAACAAAACACCTCTGCTTCCTATTGGGCTTTCCTGAAATTCTTTTCTGTGGTGAAGTCATAGATCCAGTTTTAAACAAGTGGTATTTCCTAAAAGATTAAGAGAACTCCTCAAGATGATATAGGTGATAGAATGGAAACAGGCCTTCATTCCTGCCACCACTAACATGTTAATACAGACCATGACCTTTTTAGGCTATTTTTTTATTTTATTTTATTTTATTATTATTATTTTTTTAATTTTTTTTATTATTATTTATTTATTTTTGTATGTGTATGAATGTACTGTCTGCATGCAGGTCTGTGCACCCATGTCGTGCAATGCCGCGGAGGTCAGAAGAGGGTCTCGGATTCCCCTGGAACTGGAGTTCTCCTGGAATTGGAGTTACAGACGGTTCTTAGCCGCCATGTGGGTGCTGGGGATCAAACCCGGGTCCTCTGCAAGAGCGTCGGTGCTCTTAACCGCTAGGCTATCTCTCCAGCCCTTATTTTATTATTTTTTTATGTGTATGAGTGTACTGACTGCATGTAGGTTGGTGCACCTGTGTTGTGCAATGCCGTGGAGGTCAAAAGAGGGCGTCAGATTTCCCTGGAACTTAGTTAAAGATAGTTCTTAGCCACCATGTGGGTGCTGGGAATCGAACCTGGGTCCTCTGCAAGAGCAGTCGGCACTCTTAACCGCTAGGCCACCTCTCCAGCCCTAGGCTAATGATTGATGAGTGGAATGCATTGCTTTTAATTTGCTTCATGTCTTAAAGATGTTGGTCTTATATTTAGTTTTCTTTCGTGGGCTGGCAGTTGTGTTTGAAGTTTTGAAAATGTATGGATAACAAGAAAACAGTCAAGAACAATTTGTGTCTTCATGTGTGTGTGTGTGTGCGTGTGTGTGTGTGTGTGCGTGTGTGTGTGTGTGTGTGTTTATGTTTTTGCACATTTGTGTATGAATGCATGTGCGCTTGTGTGGACATAAGGTGTGCTTACATGTGGAGATCAGAGAACAACCCCGGGTGTTGATCTGTTGGAGACAGGGTCTCTTCACATGACAGGGTATATGGTCTACAAGCCTTTGGTAATTCTTTTGTTAGCTTTGTCATTTCACTGTCAGAGCACTGAGCTATCTCTGCAGTCCCCAACAACATCCTGTAATTTTTATGTTGTGGTTATTGGAAGCACACTAAAGTGAAATGAAATTCTGTACTAAATATGATGATGTCTAAACATTTTAACATTTAATTTCAATAAAAACATTCCCCAAATGATTCAAAGATGTAGTATAAAAACACAAAGCAGAATAATATATTCCTCTTCCATATCATAGACAGTTTTTATTAATTAAGCAATAAAATTTGGAGTTTCAGAAAACAAATGAGTTCATTAGTTCCCATCAATATTGAATAAAACAAAAACATCACATCTCCCCTTTATTAGAATATTGATCTATTATTAACCAGTCCTATTTATAAGCATAGACAGCCTGCATCCCACTCTTTATTGATGTCTACTTCATATTTATCTGATTCTTGAGAGGCTACATGTTGATAATCAATGGAACATTCTGTCTCTCATGTTTTCTACATAATTTTTTAATATAATATTTTGTTACTAATATGTTTTTCTCTTCAAAAGCAGACTACCACATGATTCATGAATCTGACTATACAATGATTCTTTATTGTTTAAAATATTTTATCATATATTATGGGTCTGTTTAAGCTGTCAATCTCTTCTTGGTTAAGCATTGGTAAATTCCAGGATTTCAAATATTCATACATTTCTCTTAAGTTTTCAGACCTGTAATATATGAGGAAGTTGAAAATGTAATAGTAAACCTCCCAACAAAAAGCCCAGGCCCAGATGGTTTCACAGCAGAATTCTATAAAACATTTATAGAGGATTTACACCATTATTACTAAAAGTGTTCAGAAGGATACAACAGAGGGAAACCACCCAAATTCCTTCTATGAAGCCAGCATCACTCTAATACCAAAACCAGGCAAAGATACAACCAAAAAAAGAAAACTATAGACCCATATCATTAATGAACACAGATGCAAAAATTCTCAACAAAATACTTGCAAACATCATACAGACCCACATAAAAAATATCATTCATCATGACCAAATTGGATTCATAACATAGGTGCAGGGATGGCTCAACATACATAAATCAATAAATATCATAAAATACATAAAGGGAATGAAAGACAAAAACCACATGATAATTTCAATTGATGCAGAAAAACCTTCAACAAAATCCAGCATGCTTAACGTTCTAGAGGGAATTAGACTGGAAGGAACATTCTTCAACAAGTCAAAGCCATATACAACAAACCCACAGACAAAATTATCTTAAATGGAGAAAAGTTAGAAGCATTCCCCTTAAAAGAAGGAACACAGCAAGGCTGCCCACTATCACCACTCCTCTTCAGTATAGCTTGAAATGCTTGTTAGGGCAATAAGGCAAGACAGGGAAATTAAAAGAGTAATAATTGCAAACGAGGAAATCAAACTATCCCTCTTTGCAGATAATATGATAGCTTACCTAAGGGATGCTAAAACTCTACCAGAAAACTCGAAATGATTAAGAGTTTCAGAAAAGTGGTGGGATTCAAAATTAAACTAGAAAATCAATAGCCTTTCTTCATATCAACAACAAGAACTGGAGAAGGAATACAAGAAGACCTTCCCACTCACAATAGGCAAAAAACAATAAAATACCTAAGAACAAACTTAACCAAAGACACCAAAGATCTCTACAAGAAAAATGTTAAACCCCTGAAGAAGGAGATTGAAGAAGACATCAGAAGATGTAAAGACCTCCCATGCTCATGGATTGGAAAAATTAATATAGTAAAAATGTCCATTTTAACAAATAAAAAATTTTTAAAAAGCTTACAAAATGTCCATTCTACCCAAATTGATATACAGATTCAATGCAATCCCAATGAAAATACCCAAGAGTTTCTTCACAGACCTGGAAAAAAAATCCTTAAATTCATATGGAAAAACAAAAGACCCCAAATAGCCAAAGCAATATATGAGTGAAAAGTACAATATATTGGGGGATATCACTGTACCAGAATTCAAACTATATAACAGGGCTATAGTCATAAAAACAGCCTGGTACTGGCACATAAACGGGCCTACAGACCAATGGAACAAAGTTGAAGATCCAAACTTGAGCACGTACAATTTCAGCCACTTCATATTTGACAAAGGGGCCACAAAGACTCAATAGAGGAAAGACAGCATATTCAGCAAATGGTGTTGGCAAAACTGGATCACCATTTGTAGAAGAATAAGATTAACCCCCGCCTCTCACCCTATACAAAAATCCACTCCCAATGCATCAAAGACCTCCACGTGAGACCCAAAACTCTGAAGTTGATACAAGAAAATGTTGGCAGCAAACTTCAAGACATAGTTGTAGGGAAAGACTTTCTAAATCAAAGAGCAACTGTGCAGGAAATAAGGTCAACAATTGCCAAGTGGAAACTTATTAAACTCAAAAGCTTCTGTACATTGAAAGAAAGAATCAATGAAGTGAAGAGAAAACCCACAGAGTGGGAAGAAACCTTCACCAGTGCTACATCTGACAGAGCATTAACATCCAGAATATATAAACTACTCCGAAGAAAACAAAGACATAAGAAAACAAATTACCTATTCAAGAGATGGAGTAAAGAACTGAACAGAGACTTCACCAGTGAGGAAATAGAGATGGCTGAGAAACATCTTAAAAAGTGTTCAACATCATTAATAATTAAGGAAATGCAAATTAAAACCACTTTAAGATATCATCTCACTCCAATAAGCCTGGCTAAGATCACGAAAACAAAAGAGACCAAATGCTGGAAAGAATGTGGGAACACTAATTCACTGCTGGTGGGAATATAAACTCATACAACCACTGTGGAAAGTAATGTGGAGAACTCCTTAAAAGACTCAAAATGAGTCTACCACCTGACCCAGTCATACCTCTCCTGGGTATATACTCATAAGACTCATCCTACTTCAAAGATACATGCACATCTATGTTTATTGCAGCTCTCTTCACAATAACAAAGAGCTGGAACCAGCGCAAATGCTCCTCAGCTAATGAGTGAATAGAAAAAAATGTGGTACATCAACACAATGGAGTTCTATGCAGCAGTGAAGAAAGATGGCATCATGAACTTTCCAGGTAAATGGATGGAACTATAAGACATTATGTTAAGTGAAGTAACACAGTACCAGAAAAACAAATGAGAAGTGATATCCCTCATCTGTGGATGCTAGCACCAAATACCTAGAAATAAGGCAAACTGACCAATTTGTGCATATATATTCTTTTAGCTGGAAGCAACTGTACCATTATAATGTGAATACCTTAATAGGATCTAGAATTAATCTACCACTTATTTCCAGACTTTGTAATTGTGGTGTATGGGGGAGGATATATATGCATACTTTAAAGTAATATAAAATTAAAGGGGGAAAAATGTGAGTTCCAAAATGGTTTCCCTCATTTGTGGATGCTAACACCAAATCCCCAGTTGAAGGCAAGCTGAACAACATTATTGTTATATTGCTTTTTATCTGAAAGCAACTATGCTGTTATAATGTGAATCTTTTTTTTTTTTTTTTCTTTTTTTTTTTTGGTATTTTCGAAGACCAGGGTCTTCCCTGTAGCCTTCAGCTTGTCCTGGAACTCACTCTGTATGACCAGGCTGGCCTTGAACTCACAAAGATCCACCTGCCTCTGCCTCCCAGGTGCTGGGATTAAAGGCGTGTGCCACCACGCCCGGAATATACGGGCCCTATCGACTCACCACTTGTTTTCATTCTCTGTAATTACTGTATATGTGCAGAAGGTACATATTCCTATCTTAGAGTAATATAAAATTAAAGGGGGGGAAATGTGAATGCTTAGACATATTCTGGAATTAACATACAGTTTACTCTCAGAGGTCATAATTTTCATACATATGTGATGGTTATATAGGAATATGCTGGAACAATACAAAGGGGAGGGAACAACAACAACATAAAGAACTGACTCAAGGCCAGCCTGGTCTACAGAGTGAGTTCCAGGACAGTTAGAGCTACAGGGAGACCCTGTTCCAAAAAGAACAACAACAACAAAAAGAACTGACTGATATAATTAAATTTAGCCCAAAACAACAAGCTTCTGCAGTAAAAAACTTTGGAAAGACTGAGAGAAAAATGTAAGACATGTATGGCAGAAGGCATGAACTGGGTGGGGTGGGGTCAGGGAGAGGGGAATGTGTCTAAATTAGACTGAAAGATAATGTATGAAATACAGAAATCATCAGTAAAGGTATTAAAAAGTAAAATAAAATGCTTTATCAACCTGCTTGACATCAAATTTTCTCAGGATATTTTTTTTCTTTGCTTTTTTGAGACAGGGTTTCCCTGTAGCCCAGGCTGGCCTCAATCTAACAGAGATCCACCTGCTTCTGCCTCCTGAGTGCTAGTGTTTGCCACTATGCCTGACCACTTTGTTTAGAGTTTTTTTAAAGTACAGGCAAAGAAGTGAATAAATTATATAAATTTCTGGAACAATCCATGCACTATTTCTTTGAGGTTTTCCTTCATTATTTCTGTATTCTCTAGCACACTCATTTAGATTTTTTACTAAGAGCAATGTCTAAGGATTTTTTACATTTTGCTAGCTGCTGTTAGTAAGAGATTATGAGCCCATAATTACATTTTGGAAAGCTCACAAACTATTTTGGTTTTCTAAAATTAAAAAAAAAATAATAATTTTTTTAAAAATGGCTGTGACAACATTCCTGGAAAAATCAGCTTGAGGAAAGAAGGGCTGACCCTGGCTTGTTGTTTCATGGCAGGACACACTGCATTATGGCTCGTGAGGCACCAGAAGAGTGAGGTAGCTGGTCACGTTGAATTCAGAGTCTGAAAGGAGAGATCAGTGCTGGTGTCCAACTAGATTTTTCCTTTTGTCCCATCACTCCAGCCAATGAGATTGTGTCACATACACACCCACATACAGGTGGCTCTTCCACACTCAGTTAAACCTCTCCACAAGCACAACACCCAGAGGACTGTTTCCATAGTGATCCTATGTCCAGTCAGGTTGCAAATGAAATCTAACCATTCCATTAGGAGAAATACGAGTCAATAAAAATAACAGAGTTTAGATGATATAATCATAACAGGCAGAGATCACGCAAGGGAAATTGGGACCATTGTGGTTGACTTTAGCTGAAGGTCATGGAGAGCAGACATCAGAAGAAGTGATTCTTGAGTTCAGCTTTGAAAGGCAGCATCAGGATTTAGGGAAGTTTAGGTGAAATGATCTGGACTGGAGTAGGCGATAACTGATTTATGAACAATGGGATTTTTTCTTGTTATGTTATGTTGTTATATTATGTTATGATGTTATGTTGTGTTGTGTTGTGTTGTTATGTTGTTATGTTGTGTTATGTTATGTTGTGTTGTGTTATGTTATGTTATGTTATGTTATGTTATGTTATGTTATGTTATGTTAGTTATGTTATGCCCAGATCACTGGGACTCCCCCAAAGACCACCAGGACACATGGCTCTGATGTAAATACAAAGAGTCTTTATTCGGGCTCGAGCTCAGGCTGCTATCCTGTCTAACGCAGCAGAGAGGAGAGAGCAGCACTTGGTCTAGGGGAGTTGGGTTTTTTCTTTTCTTTTTTTTTTTTTTTTTTGGTCTTTTCGAGGCAGGGTCTCCCTGTAGCCCCAACTGTCCTGGAACTCACTCTGTAGACCAGGCTGGCCTTGAACTCACAAAGATCCGCCTGCCTCTGCCTCCCAAGTGCTAGGATTAAAGGTGTGCGCCACCAGGGAGTTGGGTTTTTAAAAGGGGAAATCGGCAAACGGGGAATTTTTCAGTTTTGGCATTTTGTTATTGATTCATAGTGACTGAGGAAGCATGATTTTTTAAACTGATATGTTGGCTTTGGTGGCGCTGGGGGGGGGATTTTACTCACTGAGTACATCCTGGTAGAAGAGCAAACATGTTTAACCTTCAGTCTTTCCCTGAGTACATCCTGGTGGAAGAGCAAACATGTTTAACCTTCAGTCTTTCCCTGTCAGTTATTTTCAACAAACAACCTCTGGTCCTTCCCTCTTAGCTATTGAGATATTCTGTGGCTTCTCCTGGAATCTGAGGGTGGGGCGCTGTTTCTCGGATGGATGGTGTATTTTCACAAAATAGAAAAGTGGAGTCTATCTTGTTCCCTTATAACTGGTCCCTCTTTAAAGTTAGTCTCATAGCTGTGACAAGTTATCTGACAAGAGCTACTTAAGGAAGACAGGGTTGATTTTCCTTCATTGCTTCAGGGAACAATCCATGGAGTGGTTGGGTTAGGAACACACAGGAACACTATTGATAAACTCTCTTCTTTTTCATTCAGGCAAGAATTAGGATGGGGCTCCCAATATCAATTAAATTTATCAAGAAAACCCCTTGTAGGCATTCTCAGACCTTTGTTTCCTAGTAATTCTAAATCTTATAAACTTGACAATCAGGAATAGTCATCACAATTCTACCTAAGAGTGATCTACTTAAGAATGATGTGTTTCAGTAGCAAGTAGTAAACACATCACTCTTAAGCCATAACTTTCTACATTTTGTTACCATAGGCTCATGGTCATCTCATAATGAGAAATTCATTTAATATAGCTTTAAAAATAATATTAGTCTTTAATAGTAGTAGCACTGTTTAAAAGCCCAAAGTCTAAATCTCATCTGAAATTCAAGGCCTGTGGGCATTCCATTTGGCTGAAGCATTGAAGGAAGTCTGCTTCAGCTCAATAACCCCCAGGAAAAGCTGACAACCCCCAAGGTAAGGCTGGCTTCCCTCTCACCAATGGATAAAACCTGGCTCATGGCTCTGCCTTTGATGCTTTGGGCAAAACATTTTCATATTCCTGTAGTGATATGGATAACACACCTCAGTTTTGGTAACCTAAATGGCTAGCACCCTATATATGCTACAAATTCCTGTACACCCCCAAACCCCATTCCCATATCAGAAGGTCTGCTGAATAGTATAAAAGGCCCTGACTTTTGCCAATAAAATGAGTTATTCCTTGGAATTTCTCCCAGCTCTTTCTTGGGTCCATTTCTCTCTGTCTCTATCTCTCCCTCTTTCTCTCCAGGCTCACCCCTCCCCTCCTTGCTCTTGCTGGAGTCTCAGCATATAACCAGCTGCAGCCATGCTGAGGAATGCCAGGTCCACTTGCAGGAAAAGGACGAAGCAACAAAGGCCCTCTTTTAACTGTAAGCTAAAATTCAAATAGGTTACACACTTCCAATATTCAGTGGCCCAGAATAAGAATTCTCATTCCAAATGAGAGAAAGCCATAATAGTAGGACCTAAGCAAGCCTGAACCCAAGCAGGACAAAGATATTCTGTACCTCTACCTGCAGGGAATCTGCAGGGCATGATAGAAGCATCTGTGCTCCAAGGCCATGAATAGCCACACCTGGATCACAGGTAGCCTTTTTCATAGGCAAGCTCCACTCCTTAATTTATCTTTACTCACATGATGTATCCTGCTCCTGGCATCTCCAATAGTCTGAGGTCTCCATTAAATCTTAGGTTTCATTTTTACTGCTTCACACAGTGGCCTCTCAGGGCTCCAACTTCATAGAGAAATCAGGATGAGTATCCTTTCATAGCCCGAGGACATCTCTAGAACTTTGATGTCTAAGATTTCATGGCCCTTTTAATCCTGCAAAGCCAGTAACACATGGAAAACACTACCAAATTCTGTTGCCAGACTTGTGCTACAGTCTCTTCAGTTTCTGTGTGCTGATTTCCTGTGAATCAATTCCCTGAGTAGTTGCTTACAAGAGCAGGGGGCCTCTTCAGCTGCATTCTTAATTTAGGCTCTCTCTTTTCAAATACATTCGCATTTTCATGAAATTGAAACTGCAAGGTGTAGGGCCTTGCCATAAACGATCTAACACTGCAGCTAAAAACACTTGAGAGACAAAAACAAATGAACCCTAAATGCAACAGACAGGAAGAAGAAACAAAAATCAGAGCAGAAAATACTTCAAAAACCTATACTCTGCTAAATTTGAAAACCTAAGAGAAATGGATGAATATGTGAAATACTGGGATTCGCCAAAACTTAACCAAGGAGATTGACAGCTTAAACAGACCCATAATACCTGAGGAAATTGAAGATGTGATAAAAAGTCTCCCAACTAAAAAAAGCCCAGTCCCAGAAGGTTTCACAGCAGAATTCTATAAAACATTTTTTTTTTTTGGTCTTTTCAAGTCAGGGTCTCCCTGTAGCCCCAGCTGTCCTGGAACTTGCTCCATAGACCAGGCTGGCCTTGAACTCACAAAGATCCACCTGCCTCTGCCTCCCAAGTGCTAGGATTAAAGGCGTGTGCCACCATGCCTGGCTAGAATTCTATAAAACATTTAAATAGGTGTTACAACCATTACTACTCAAGCTTTTCAGAAGGATACAAACAGAGGGAAACATCCCAAATTCCTTCTATGAAGCCAGCATCGCTCTAATACCAAAACCAGGCAAAAACACAAACAAGAAAGAAAACTATAGACCCATATCATTAATTAACACAGTTGCAAAATTTTTCAACAAAATACTTGCAAATCGCATCCAGCCCAACATCAAAAAAATCATCCATCATGACTGGTTGGATTCATACCAGATATTCAGGGATGGTTCAACATACATAAATCAACAAATATCATAAAACACATAAATGGACTGAAAGACAAAAACCACACAATCATCTCAATTGATGCAGAAAAAAACTTTTGACAAAATCCAGCACCCTTCATGCTTAAAGTCCTTAGGGGAATTGGACTGGAGGGATAATTCCTTAATGTAATCAAAGCCATATACAAGAAACCCACAGCCAACATCATCCTGAATGGAGAAAAGTTGGAAGCATTCCCCTTAAAGGCAGGAACATGGCAAGGCTGTCCACTATCACCACTCCTCTTCAATATAGTGCTTGAAATGCTTGCTAGGGCAACAAGGCAAAATTAAAGTAGTACTAATTGGAAAAGAGGAAGTAAAACTATCCCTTTTTGTAGCTGATATGGTAGTTTACCTAAAGGAGGCTAAAAACTCCACCTGAAAACTCTTAGAAATGTTTTAGTAAACTGGCGGGATACAAAATAAACGTAGAAAAATCAGTAGCCTTTCTTTACATCAACAATAAGCAACTGGAGAAGGAATATAAGGAGACCTTCCCAATCACAATAGCCTCAAAAAATACCTAGGAATAAACCTAATCAAAGACATGAAAGACCTGTACAACAAAAAATTTAAAACCCTGAAGAAGGAGATTGAAAATGACATCAAAAGATGGAAAGACCTCCCATGCTCATGGATTGGAAAAATTAATATAGTAAAAATGTCCATTCTACCCAAATTAATATGCAATCCCAATCAAAATCCCCATGAGCTTTTTCACAGACTTAGAAAAAAAATCCTTAAATTCATATGGAAAAGCAAAAGACCCTGAATAGCTAAAGCAACCCTGAGTGAAAAGTACAATACTGGGGGGATTACATTATCAGACTTCAAGCTGTATTACAGGGCTATAGTCATGAAGACAGCCTGGTACTGGCAAAAAACTAGACCAGTGGACCAAGGGACAGTTTTTGTTTTTTTGAAGATCCAAACTTGAGATCATACAATTTCAACCTCTTCATATTTGACAAAGGGGCAAAAAAAGCTTAATGGTGGAAAGATAGCATCTTCAGCAAATGGTGTTGGCAAAACTGGATCACCATTTGTAGAACAAAATTAAATCCCCCCAAAAGTGTTCAACATCATTAATAATTAAGGAAATGCAAATTAAAACCACACTAAGGTATCATCTCACTCCAATAAGACTAGCCAAGATCAAGAAAACAAAAGACACCAAGGGGCTGGAGAGATGGCCTAGCGGTTAAGAGCACCGACTGCTCTTGCAGAGGACCCGGGTTCGATCCCCAGCACCCACATGGCGGCCGAGAACTGTCTGAAACTCCAATTCCAGGAGAACTCCAGTTCCAGGGGAATCCGACTCCCTCTTCTGACCTCCGCGGCATTGCATGACACGGGTGCACAAACTTGCATGCAGACAGTACATTCATACACATACAGAAATAAATAAAATTAATTTAAAAAATTAAAAAAAAAGAAACACAAAATGAGCCTACCACCTGACCCAGCCATACCCTTCCTGGTTATATATACACAAGATGCATCCTACACAAAGATACATGCACAGCTATGCTTATTGCAGCTTTCTTTATAATAGCAAAGAGCTGGAACCAATCTAAATGCCCCTCAAATGATGACGGAATAACAAAAATGTGGTACATCTACACAGTGGAGTTCTATGCAGCGATAAAGAAACATGACATCATGAGCTTTGCTAGTATAATGGACAGAACTTGGAACCATTATGCTAAGTGAAGTAACACAGTCCCAGAAAAAAAAAGGTGAATGGTTTCCTTCATTTGTGAATGCTAACACCAAATCCCCATTGGCAGGCAAACTGAGAAACTTTATTATTATATTTCATTGGATCTGAAAGCAACTGTGCTATTCCAATGTGAATCTCTTAATGGGCTCTAGAATTGTCCTACCACTTGTATTCACACATTGTAATTACTGTGTATGGATGGAAGAAATGTATTCATATTCTAAAAAAAAGAATGTGTAGTTACACATCTTTTTATCTTCATGCAACTTTACTGTTAAAATGTGAATCTCTAAATGTGTTTAGGAATTAACGTATAGTTTATTTCCAGAATTTGTAATTTTTATTTATGTGTGAAGTGTACATATGCATATTTTGGAATAATATAAAATTAAAAGGAACAAAAGAAGAGAGAAAAAAACCTATTCAAAGAACTGACCAAAACAGTAAACTTGTGCGTCGAAAAGGTTAAAAAAAAGAATACCTTTCCTATTGTCCCAGTATAGAATACCAAGTTTCTCTGCAATGGTATTAATATTTCTAAGGATTACAATTACATCTCTTTCAACCCTATTTTTTTATAAGTTTCAACTCACACTTTCCCTTCAAAAACACATTTTTATATCTTTCTGCTCCACATTTATTCTCCCTGAGTATAGACCTGGATAAGAGTAGCTATGCCATAGCCTAAATGCTATGCTATCTTGAAATTCATTCCACCAATCAAAGTAGTCCATTACTCCTGCATTCACCCTTAGTCAAATTCTCAGGACAAGGGAAGAAAACATCCAGATTCTTTGCCAGATATAACATAGATGACCACTTGTCTAGCTCTCACAGAGTCCTTGTTCCCATGGGAACCTCCTGACCTTGTCACCCACTATCTGAGTCTCTCTCAGAATTCTGGTCTTCCAAACTCACCAGAAAAGCCCATTAAGTTCTCCCTACAGTATGCCAGGATATTTCTAGCCCAGAGTCCCAAACTCTTCCACATTCTTCCCATAAACCAGTTCCAAAGGTCTTAGAATTGTTTGGTCATATTATTCACAACAATGAGCTCAATTCTTGGTATCTAATCCCTGTGTTATTGCTGTTGTTGTTATAACAAAAACCAAGGAAGGAAGGGAGGGCTTATTTTGTCTCACAGCTGGATATTAAATCATGGTGGAGCAGTCATGACAGCTGGACCATGAAAAGACTCATGTCATTTTCTCTGCAGTTAAAAAGCTGAACGGGATGAGTGCTCCTGGTCAGCTGTCTCTTTGGTTCATTCAGTTCAGCCTCCTAGCCCATGGAATGAGGATAGCAACACTGACTGTGAGACTTTCCAGCTCAATCAACCTAATGTAGAAAATCTCCCACAGATATGCCAAGGGGCTTGTTTCCATAGTTTTTTTTTTTTTAATATTATCTGGTGGACAGTTAAAATTGTCCATCAAAAGATCTAAAATTTGTGACAGAAAGCATGAACTATCCAGTCTGAAGTTTGTGCCATGGTATCCAAAATGAATGTGGTGATGTGAAAGATGGAGATGGTAATGAAAATCTAGCCAAAGAGGATTTGGTTTACTAGGTCCCACAGACTGCTTAGAACCTATAGAAACAAAGAAGGTGTCAAGGTATTTTAAAGAGAACAGTACTATATATTTGCTTCTTGGCAAGTAAGTCAGAACTCATCAGGCTTGAAAGAAAGAGGAAAGAAATACGACTCTAATATTCAGTTACTGAAGAGTGGGGCTCCAGAGCCTAAGAAATCCTTCTGATATAACTCCACAGTATATATTTTCTTAGGTTTCCCATAAGTTTAGAGCAGTTCTGTCAAAAACATCTTGAAATTTAAGTTTGCTATATTAGCAGCATTCTCCTGACCTAGTTTCTTCAAACGCCAATCAAAACAGCTTGAGATTCACTAGAAATGTGTTTTCCCAGTTCTCAGGAAGACTTCTGCTTATTATATATTTTTCTATGAACACAAAAATCTGTGATAATCCATGGTGTTTGTTACATGCAAACTAAACACCACACCCTTTAACAACATTAATAGTTTAAGTTTTTATCACAGCACAATAATGAAGCTATAGAATATCATGGGATATTCATTTAATGGGCTCCTACATATTCCTTAGAACTAGTTACTTATATGCCACACATTTAATATGGAATTTAAGAAATAAGGAATAAGAAATAAGCACATAAGACCATTTGAACATCTGATTATGATTCTATTTATTTAAATAGAAGAACTGAGTGAAGATAATCTATAACAATGGAAAAGTCAGATACTAATTTGGTGGTATATAAATTAATTCTGGCTATAGGACTATGTTTAGTTTTTCAAATATGTATAGCATTCTATATTTTGATATGATTTTCCTTATTTTATTATATATTTCAATAAAACCATTTATAAATTCATCTGTACTAACTTGAGGACATTGGAATATTCACTGGAAAATGTGGACAGTGGGAAGTCAGATTGGTTGAGTGGGCACGACACACTGATGAGGCAGAGGGGCTGCAGGAGGGACTGTGGATTGAAATAGAAATATTTAAGGTGCAATTTGAGACTGAAGCAAACAAGGACTAATTCTGAGTTTGCTGAAAGATGATTAATAAGGAAGAATCAAGAATTATTGAAAGGCTTTAAAATGATCAATTCAGGTAAACAACGAGGCTATTTATTTGATAAGGAAGTGGGATGGTTTGACTGAGAAGTATTCCTCATAAGCTCAAGTATTTGAATACTTGATCAGTTGGTGCTGCTATTTGGGGAAGGTCATGGAACTTTCAGGAGGTGTGGCCTAGCTGGAGGAAGCACCTCACTGGGGTGGGCTTTGACAGTTAATAATGTCACCCCTTTCTCAGCTCGTTCTCTCTGTTTCTTGTACATGCTTGAAGCTGTGAGCATAAGAACTCAAACTCACAGTCTTCTTGCCTCAGCCTCCTGAAAGCTATGATTTGAGGTGTGTGCTGCACACCTGCTGAGGGCACACTTATTCTTAAGAAAATAACCTTTTAATTTTTATTGTAATACATAAGTGAATTGCATATGGAAGTCATTCATATAATTTTATTTTAGAAATCTATTATATCCTAAAACCACTCCTAAAATCCTTGACATGGGGATTGAGTGGAACAAAGATAGAACGTAAAGTCTCCTGGGGAAGAGCCATCACTGAAGTAGAAGAAAACCAGAAAGGTATAGCCTTTGAAAGCCCAGCATTAAGAAAAAAAAGATCCTAATTTCTAATGTTTCATGGATGCTGAGGCACGAGATTCAAGCCAAACTGATTCCTCGCTGAGCTGGTGTGATATTACTGTGGAAAGTACTGGTAGCCTTTCGTTGCTGTACTGGATGCTCTCAACTGAAGAGGGAACAATCTAAAATGTATTTGTTAGGAAGGAAATAAGGATTGTTTACAGTGAAGCTAAGTGAAGAAAGTCTTGGTCCCAGTTTTGGGTTTTTGAGGAAGCTTCTCATCCCTCTTGAGCCTAATGACTCATGGTGTGTGTGTGTGTGTGTGTGTGTGTGTGTGTGTGTGTGTGTAGAGAGAGAGAGGGAGAGAGAGAGAGAGAGAGAGAGAGAGAGAGAGAGAGAGAATATTGAGATTAGTTATACAATGGTTTTAAATTTTGCGGGTAAGTTTTATTTGTATAGCAAATATAAACATATTTTTCAGCATGTAGATCTTCGTGTCTCTGTTCATTTTAACAGCCATAAGTAGCATTGGCTAGAGTTTTAGTATGGTCTTTATGGAGTTGGTCCTGTCTCATCACAGAGGGCTATGGACACCTAGAGACTTGAACTTTTGTAGGTCTGGGCAGGATCTTTGCATAGCTAGAACAGAGGCCCACCCACTGGCCTCATGTGCTTTTCCTGGCACTGTTAAAGCCTCACAATTACCTGGAGCTAGGTGCTGTAAAGACCCGAAGTGTTTTCACAGCAGAATGTCAACACTGACTCCCTCATCTGGCATTGGAAGCACATGGATCTGTCTTTAATCCACAGCACAAACCATACTTCAGGCACTCGACAGTGAAGTCAGCCATGGGATGACTCTAATTAGGCACTGCCAAAGGGCTGCCAGCTTCCTCATTCTTAAGATAGTACATCTCAAGTGAACAGTGGTAAAACACCACTAGAAGGAATTCTTACTGTTTTACCTAAAGTCTTATGGGGCATAAAGACTATCTAATGCCACAGAGAGGTCCATACCTTGTTTGATATAAGCAAGTTTCCTGGTCATATGCCTTGCAGGCTTAATTATGTTAAATTACTTCACAGTTTCTACATAGAGGGTTCTCGACTTAAAAATGGAGTCTCATCCCAGTTAATGCACAGGAAGCTGAAACTGCATGCAATATAGAGCATCACCCCCCAGCAGCACATCATACCACCGAGTCACAGGGCTGATTAGCAGCTGCATTGCATTAAAGCTCATCATCCAATGAAAGGACCACACTTATAGGTTGAGTCATTGTAAGTGCAGCACATCTTAATCTTCCCCGTTAACATGCAAGACCCTGGTGAGTCTTCAGCCTCTCCCTATAGCAGTGCTGCTACAAGATACCAGCCTAGTAAGAAAGGGCAGTTGCTTCCTTCTTCTCACAGAATGAGGCTTAAAATTCTCAGTGAGGCTGTGCTGTGTCCTGGTGTACTTCATTTAATTCCCTTTTATTGCTGCTATCATGCTTTATCTGTTTTTCTGAATTACAGCCACCTATTACCTAAAACATATGTTCTTGGAGGGTACATACAAGGTTGCATGCATGTGTATCCTGAGCCATTCACAGGAGACTTAATGGATTAGATGGTTTTAGTAAACACATTTAGACACTTGATATATATTATTTATATTTCTTTACATTTATATTTATGAGTTGTTTATAAGACAGACTCAATTCCAGGCATTAGAAATTCAGCTTATAAAGACAGTTGACAAAAATCATTCTCATTGAATTTTAGCTCCTTGAAGAAAACAAAAGATAATAAGTAAGGTGTTTTAAGAAATAAACTACGTCCTTGGATAGATAATTGGGGCCAGGGGAGCAACAGCAAGGAGTTGTTGGGATTTCACTGATGTTTCTAGATGTTTGCAAATGTAGGTAGGTCAAACTCTATCTCCTCATTAAAATCATATCTTTCTTGTTTCATCTCTCACTTTTCTGTCACGCAGTAAAATGCTCTCATGGCCCTAATGGTGTCTTAAATCTGTTACTCCTCTGCAGAAAGATTTCTCCTTTAGTCCACCTAGGTAATGAATACCAGCTTGGCTTTTAAAATGCAGGTCAAGTTTTATCTCAAATGAGCCAGCCCTATTCCATGGGAGGGTCTCACCAGGTTATGAATTATCATACTGAAATTTGATTATTTGCTTTTGATAAGCTGCCTGTCAGATCTGCACAGCTGGGGCAGCAAAGGCCTTGTCTGCTTCCCTTCTGGAGTCTCAGCAACTGATGTGAGACTTGGCTTTTGCAGGGGCTTAGCAAACACATGTTGGAATAAACTCAGATAAAATGAATTGAAAGAACTATAAGTGGTACAAGAACTTAAATTTTAGCAGTATGAGTTTGGTTCAGGTCAGATCATAATACTTTTAAAAACACTTGGCTTAATTTAAGCCCTGAATGTAGGGATGCATTTTTATTGTAAAGACAGTATTTCTAAAAAATATTGTATGCCCTTGAAAAATTATCTCTGTAAATATTTTTTAAAACCTAAGAAATAAAATGCTTCTGGAACTCTAGCAAAAAGAAACCAAAGAACAGCAAATATATGCATATTAATGTATGATATATATATATATATATATATAATAGGTACACTTACATTTATGTCCCTATATGCATACATATGTACACACACATGTATGTACTTGAATATATTTAGAGTGCTGCCACTGTCCAAGGAACCATTCAATATGTTCTACAGTGGGAACTGTAGAATAACTCTTTCAATTATTCATAAGACACTGGCATGATCCTTTATATTTTAAATTTCAAGTGAGTAAGCCGAGATTGAGATTCCTCTCAATAGTATGAAAGACCTTGGCTCCTGTTTATGGGTATGTGTAATACAACTTAGGCATCTATAGGTCAAAACATAAAAACCTAAAAAAAAAAAAAAAAGAGGTAGGTGGGAGGTGGGGTAGTATCCTTTCTGGGATACAAATGGAAAACTCTGTGTTCCAATACTATTGATAAATTTTCAATTTTTGAGATCTTGAAACTAACAATAGGAGGAGAATTCTATGTTCCCACAGGTAAAAATCACCAATCTAAATGCCTGAAAACATACAACTTATGGCTATGCAGGATGGACTGGGAAATGCCAGCAGAGAGGTTGACCCATCTGAACATTAAAGAAAGAGGAACCTCATACTGCCTGAGTCATAGACACTGAGCATCTCTCTGAATAATATTGGGGTTAACTGTTTATAATGGGCCCTAATGAAGTTTACCTTCCAGACACTGAGAAACCTCCTACCTCTCCCCTTTTATAAGACAAAGAAAAACATGAGGTATGAAAGAACTCCGTAACATGGAAATTTAGAGCCAATTGTTACAGTTGTAATTTCCTATAAAAACAGGTATAACTACCCTTTTTTATTGATCGATGGCATGGAACTGTTGAAAGATAATTCTCTACTAGAGCCAATTATAAGCTGTGTAATTAAGAGCAACATATATTACTACAGGAACGCTCTGACATCCAGCAATGCATTATTCTGCCAAGGAGATTGGTAGGGGAATCCAAAGCCCCCCCAAAAAGATAAAGCCTTTGCCTATAAGGGGATAGAGGAAGAGGAAAGGCATAAGATCCCTGTTGCTCAAAGACGGGTGGTGGACAGTGAAAAATAGTTATGAGACGTCCACGTCAAGCAGACAAGGTGGCCGCTGAAATGCCAGAGATGTTACCAAAGGCCTACTCAAATGCGCAACAGCAAAATTGGTCTCATGCAGACAAGCAGACTCCGCCGTCCAGGTACAGCTACACCGCAATAGCCGGAGAGTACGGTGGCAACAGGGGCAGCCGAGGGGGTGAGGAAGATAGTCGAGGGGTATGGAAATATCAGAGTATAAGATGATCGAGATAGATTAGTAGATATTATAGATATTTATTTTATATTTATTAAATTATTATATATTATAGCTTATTATTATTTATTATTTACTTATTATGACTCTATTATAATCTCTTATATCATTCAGATTTGGGATATATTCAATATCTATATACACGGAATTCTAATATTTTGAGGGGATCTAATATCCCAATCCTAAATTGGATATTAGCTCTCTTCCTTGGAGGAATAACTCAAGTGGATGCCACAAGTATGTCCTCTAGTGATTAGGAGATGTTATAAGCCCCAAAAGAACTTGTCACCGTTATAGAAAAACAACAGTTTGCGATTAGCATACATCCAAGCATCTTTGTCTATCTCAACAGCTTAGTTGACATAATAAGTAGTATGCTGTAAATGCCTGTACACCATATGCTTGGCTTTGTTATATGATTAAATAAGGTATCCCTGGAATAAGTGTCAACCCATGAAGGGAAACAACTGAACAGGACTGGAGTCCAAAATGACAACTCCGAAAGAAGTCGCACTGTTTTCTTCTTCCGCCACTTGTGCCCCCTTTCCCAAAGCCTAGGGAACAAACTTGGATGCAGGAGCATGGTAGATGGAGGGTGGTAGAATGTAAGTGCTATGGAGAGATTAGGTGAATCATGAGATTACAGCGAATATATCCTGGACTACCTAATTAATCAAAATGCCTATGCATACAAGCTCTCCAAGGCGGGACTTTGGGAACTTTGGTTGTTCAAATTTATGGAACACTAGATACTTGCAAAATGCACACCATTACCTAATTGTTGAACAAACTGAGTAACATCCAATGCTACCTCCCTGCAAAACAACTTGTGTCATTATATGTAGAATCCCTTAAAAATAAACAAAAACAGTACTAATTGGTATGGGAGGTTTTACTTTGGTATAGAACAGATGTTTGGATGTATAGTTCTAAATCATGATCTTACTTTGCTTCTGTAAGTATGTGGCAGGGTCTTCTGAGTGGTTTATACATCTCCTAACCATTCAGATGTAAGCTTGTGACTCAGCCGTGGGTTATATCCTCCAGAGAGAGCCAATAGCCTTAGATTTGGGATATGTAAGACATATGGCTGCCACTGCCTGCACAGTATTTCCAGGTGAGTGAGGTGTAGCTGGTGCTGACGGGAGGAAGCTTGTGTGTGTCATTCGATGGAGGCTCGAAAAAGGTCTTATATATTATACTGTTTAAATACCTAAATATCTAATTGCATGTGCTTCATTAGTAGGATCGAAAGGTTAAGCCTGGACAAGCTGGCAGCCCATGAAAGAAAACAGCCAGAACTGACTAGAGACCAAGACATCAGCTCCAGAGAAAGTAGAGTGTTTTGCTTCTCATCCACCTGTGCCCCTTTTCTAAGCCCAGGGAACAATCTGCGGAAGAGGGGGCATGGTAGAATGTAAGGGCTTCGATTGGGGTTAATGGTGAAACTACAACAATATAGACTGGACACTCATTTGATCAACTTGATTGAACATACAAGCCCCTTTTCAGGATGGTGGGACCCATGAGCTGTGTGGGTTTGAGCACAACTGCTTGCAAATTGGTTTTACATGAAGGATGCTTGTACTCACAAATTATCACCTATTGTTAAAAAAAATGAAAACAAAACAAAACAAAAAAGCAGAGAAAGATGCAGAAAACTTACGGCAGAATGCACGATCTGCGATGGGTAGGGGTGGAGGGGGGGGGAAGGGAAGGGGATATATGCCTGAACTGAATTGGAAAATGATGTATGAAATACACAAAGCATCAATAAAAATAAATTAAAAAAAATAAAAATAAATAAAAGACAAATATAAACTAATGTTAAAAAAAAACTAAATAAATGTTAGAAAAGAAAAAAAATAAACAAAAGAAAGACCTGCCATTTATTGAATAATTGCTAAATTATTGGCATTTTGCCAAATATCTCTCACATTTGTGATTGTCATGGCCTAACCAAATATTTAGGTGAATCTAATCACCACTGTTTATGATTCAGGTGCAGAATTATTGCTCCCAGAATCCATTGCCATTTCCCTTCCACTACTCTGCCTCAGAAGGAAGAATCCCATCATTCCACCTGCAGGCCATATCTTATATCAAAAAAGGCAGAATATTATTATTTGGAGACTATTGAACAGCCTTAACCACACCAAAACTTGCTGGTATTCATGAAAATACCCTCAAATGTCATTATATGGAATTTATATATTACTAATTATTATTTCTCTCACTTTTCCAATCAGTTCTGAAAGTAATTCAATTATACTTAAAGCAAGAACATACTTAGTAACTGCACACTGTAAATATATTCTTATATTTAACACATCTATGTTGAATGAACATTCAACATAGATGTGTTGTTCATTCATTGCAAGGTGCTATGATTCCTACTTCCTGTCCCAATGCTCAGTGAGGTGGCCTCCATTCTGTTTTCTGATACCAAAGTTGCATTTTGTTAAAAGTTTTAATGCTGTATATTGAATCATTTTATATTAACCTGTTTGTTCTAAGGTATCAGCAGGTAGCCAACCTTCTATGACTGTTCTCCACACAGTTCTGTGATGTAACACAGTATAGCTGTGACTTCAATGTTTGTGTCCCCTCCAAAAATTGTGTTGAAGTTTAATCTTTATTATACAACATGAAAAATGAGTTTGCTAGCTCATGAAGGATATACCTTCATGGATATGACAAACTCCCCTGAAAGAGGGCTCCAAATAAAATGAGCCATTTCCTTTGATAACCAGAGCTCACCACACAGCAAGGCTGTCCCCACCTGGTACGTTCTAAACTTTGGAACTGTGAACCTAATTTCATATATTTTAAGTTACTTGATATCAAGTATTTTGTTATTAGAACATCTATTAATTAAGATACTGAGTGCACATGTTTATAAAATAAATATCATTCCTTAAAGATATGGTGAATGGCAAACTTGGTGATTAATATTTATATTAATTTCTTCTATATTAATTTTTTTTATGTTTCCTAATCTTTTAGGAGATAGGAGATATAAATACTGTTTTAAGGCAGAACCATGTTTAAATAGTAAACTACTATTAAAAGGCTTTATGGGAACTGGCTAGTTAGTAAGCTAATTTCGAAATACAACTTAAAATAATAAAAGAGTTCGAACAGAATTAGCCATTGCCATTTATTACCTGCCATAACTATAGGATAAACCCTTATCACTGAAGGCAACACATATCATGGCTGCAGGTCACAGTGAAACCAATTGGGAAATTGCTTCCCTGCTGGCTACTTTTTGGGCTATTAGAAGGTGCCTTGCTGAAGGAGAAAAGCCAATACTACAGTACTTACCTGCCATGCAAACTGTGTCTACTGGTGCAATAGTGGCACAACTGTTATGGGATAACTGCACAAGTTCTGATTGGATTAAAGGATTGTTCCACAGGAGGGACTATCAAGCCTGGTACTATAATACTACTCAAAAGCCCATGGATGTGAAAGTCACAGGCCTTGGTAGGAACCCTGTTCCTATTTTGATAAATGATCATGCTGCCACATTGCCTTCTAAATATTTATGTTTATACCCATAAGCCCAAGATGTGCTACATTTTGGGCAGCGAAACTCCTTCTGCAGTAGTCAGCAGTCAATGGAGACTGGTCAAGTGCTGAGAGTAAGGATGACTGTAACTTAAACAGGACATCAGTATTAACCTCACCACCACCAAGGCCCAAGGAATATTATAGAAGAGAAGGTGAAAAACTATAACAGATGAAGCAGTGGACAGTTATGACATGCTGTCTTCTACCCTTGACACACCTGTCATAATCATGAAGTTAGAGCAATTGTGGTATTTGCATAAGATCTACAGATGATAAAGCCAGCCAAACCCCTAAAATAAATGGGTTAGGTCATCTCCAGGTCTCTGATCACACTGAAGAATTATTAGTAGGAAGAGTCAGTGCTAGTTTTCCTATATTCCAGTGGATAGCCCCACACCCACATACACACATACAGCACTAACTAGACTTAGTAGGTTGAAAAAAAATGAGCTTGGGAGCAGTTGTGGTGAGGGTAGGGGTGGGTTGAACAGATAAAATGGGAAGTAGATACAACCTTATTTTATTGCACACATGTATAAAATCTTGAGAAAAAGAAAAAAAGAAAAAGAAAAGAAAAATAAATAGGAACTTAAAATTAAAAAGGCAATCTTTCATTATCTAAAATCTTTGCACCATGGAGTTTCTTTATCCTTTGAATTTGAATACAGATGAGGTGTACTGTATTAACCATGTTTACTTTCTGTATATCATTTAGAATAGGTATCTCCCATTGGTGAATACAGTGGCTGATATAAGGGATGATTTTGATTTCTTGCCTCAAGTCAAAGCTGGAGCCATCCTGGGAGCCATCTGTATGCACATCACCACATGCAGTCAGAAATTTTAGATACACTTTAAGCTTCTCTAAGAAGATAATAGAGTTAACAAGGGAATAGAGTAATTACACGTTGATCACAAAGAAGAAAATTAAGTAATAATGCAAGGATTTCCATACTGCACAGATTGTTTCACTACATAAAGCCATGCACATTTTAAATTAGACAAAATCATGTACAATGATGACTATCTATTGAAAGGATCACAGAGATAACTTTGTCAGAAGGATGTGCAAATTGTAAAAATCCACAAAAGTTATGGAAGGCACCCATGTGATATCAATGTTTTTATTTCAATAGATACAATACTTGAAGTTAGAATATATTTTATGAGACGTCACTTGCTAGTGTACAACTGGCCTCTGCAAAGGCTAGAAAGCGTTACCAAAGGCCACTAAAGCAATACAGCAAAATATTGGTCTCCCTGAAACAAGCAAGACTCCTCCGTCAATATCAGCTACACCTCAACAGCCTGGAGATGCTGTGCAACAGTGGCAGCCAAGTGTCTATATATATCCCAAGTCTATTTGGCTATTGGCTCTCTCCTTGGAGGAATAACTCACAGCGGATGCCACAAGCTTGTGTCCTCTGGTGGTTGGGCGATGTTGTGAGCCACAGTAAGAACTTGTCACCCTTTATAGAGAAACCACAGTTTGCGGATTAGCATGCCATCCAAGCATCTGTGTCTATGCTCACAGCTTAGCTTGACATAATAAGTGGTACTGCTTAAATGCCTGTACATCCAATAGCTTGTGCTTTGTTAATATGACTAAAAAGGGTATCACTGGGAAAGCTGTCAATCCATGAAGGGAAACAACCTGAATAGACTGGAGTCCAAAATGACAACTCCAAAGAAATTAGACTGTTTTCTTCTCAGTCACTTGTGCCCCTTTCCCAAAGCCCGGGGAACAAACTGTGGAAGAGGAGGCGTGGTAGATTGTAAGGGCTGTGGAGAGATAGGGGTGAATCATGAGACTACAGGAATATAGTCTGGACTCCTGATTGATCAACATGTCTGTGCATACAAGCTTCTTCAACTGGTCTATGGGAACCTTGAGTTGTTCAAAATTTGGACATAGATACTTGTAAAATGCACCAATTAACCTGATTGTATGACATAATGAGTGACATCAATGCTATCTGCAAACAACTGTGTCATTGTATTGTAGAATCCCTTAAAAAATAAATAAATAAATAAACAAATTAGCTGTCATTACTGAGAATATAAAGTATTTCTGGATCAATCAAGAATAGAGTACCTTAGGCACATGTGGTGAGATACATATATTCTGAGATACACTTTCTGTTTTACCCTCTGCATTTAAGAGTAAGTCAGGCTCACATATTCATTAGGACTACAAGATTAGCGGCTCCATTGTGAGAACTGAGGAATGCTGATTTTACCATCTGACATATGTCATTTGTTTCACTTTGCAGTCTTTACTTTCTAATTGTATGAATTTTTCCACATAATGTAAAATGAGATTCACATTGAAAATGAGGCACATGAAGAGGTTAAGATTAAAAATAACTAATTTTCCCAAGGCTACTAAGGATGTGAGATGCTGAACAAGTTAAAAAGTTATTTAAATTTCACTTCTTCTGATAAATGTCAGAAAAAAATATATATCACACAAGCATAGTGTTTAAATTCCAAATAACTAAATTATCCAAATTTCTAAGTGTATGAAGGTATTTTAGGAGGATTTTGGAATTTTCTATAATCCATTATATTTTCTATGAAACTCTAGAGAATGTGAGAAAGAACTAACATATTCTTTGATATCCTCTAGCCTGTGTAGTTTTTCTTTTCTATTTGCAAATGGTAAAATAATTTAGGGTGCTTCTGTAAACTTTGGTCTGAGATTTCTCTTGCAGTTTCATGAGTTATATCTGTATCTCTCTTTGATTCTTACATTGTCTTATAAGAGTAACGCAATACTCATGCTTTGATGAATAATATTGAGTGTTTGTGTGAGTCAGAAAGAGTGAGAGACAGAAAGAAGAAAGAGATAAGAGAGAGAGAGGAGAGGGAAAAGAGAAGAGAGAGAGAAAAGAGGAGAGAGAGAGAGAGAGAGAGAGAGAGAGAGAGAGAGAGAGAACACAGTACCACAGCACATGTGTAAATATCAGACGACAATGTTGTTCAAGAGTCAGTTCTCCTTCTGTTGTGTGGGTCCTGGGGACTAAACTCAGGTCATCAGGCTTGATGGTAGGAGCCTTTACCCAGTGAATCATCTTGCTAGCATCTGAACATTATCTTAAGTCAACCACAAATATATATTAGATGCCCACATTATGAATCTACTGATTAACTTATACCTGAGAAAAAATATCTCATTACATTTTGGAAAATTCATGTGTATAATAATCATACCAGTTTTAATAATAAAAGCAGCTACCATTTCAACCACCTACTTCTAAGTAATGTTAAGCAATTTCCCTCTATATTTCAATTAGCTTTCATAATGATTAATGTGAAAAATATTATCACCCTCTGTAGATTGTTAAGTATAATGATATCTGCTATGGCTTGAATTCATATATCTTCTTTGCACCTTAGATTCTTATTTGAAATCTAATTATCAATGTGAGAATATTAGCAGACTAGACTTTGGGGAGATGATTAAGTTATGAGGGCTGGATGCTCATAAATGAGATCAGTGGTCTGATAAATGACAGCTTTTCTCTATCCATCATGAAGGATCCCAGAGATAATACATGTTATGAACCAGGACAACACCTCTACCATCAGATGCATGGTGCTCATAATACTCCTGGCTTCCAGAAGTATGAGAAATTTATTCCTATATTTTATTATCCAGAGAGTTTTTGCTTTTTGTTGTTGCCATGGCACCCAGATGCAGTAAGATAGAAATTTGGCACACAGATACTAGTAATAATACTCCTTAATAGGTGAAAATTGTCTTGATTCTGGGTAATGGGCAGAAGTTATGTCAAACAAACTATATTGTCAGGGTTCTTTAGAGGAGCGGGACTGTCAGGATGAAATATATTACAATGGAATTTACTAGAGTAGTTTGCACAATTCCACCTAAATATTCTAGCAATGGCTATCTAATGTTGGAGAGGTTGAGAATCCAGTAGGTACTCACCCCATGATACCAGATGGTTCAGCAGTTCCCATCTGGTGTTGAAGCCTTGGAAGATTCCTGGAGAGTCATTGTCTTCAGTACGTAGTGGAAGGCTAAACAACCTGGGCTAAACAAGGACAAAGGATGTCAGCTATAGCAGGAACAGAGTAGATGCACATACCAGCAAGAGCAATGATGGGCAGGCAAAAGCAAAAACTGTTCTCCCTAGACCTCTTTATTTCTGGACAGAGCTGGAAGGTGCTGTTCACTCTTGGAAGAGGGCCTTTCAGCCCCACAGACCCACCAAGAGGCATGTATTTAGTTGATCCCAGAGCCATTCACAGTAACAACTGAAATGAATGAGCATGGGGTTTTTAAAGAATATACTAGGAAAGTATTCCACAGATAACGGTTGAAATTAAAGGGAAATTGGTTTTAGAACTTTGAAAGAAGAAAGTTATAGAAAGCCTTTATTCTTGGAAATGCCTAGGTAGTCAGGAAGAAAGTGATGGTAGAAGTGTGGACTGCCTGGATTACTCTGATAATGTCTCAGAAATAGTAGGGAATGTGATATTGAATAATTAAAGAAAGGCCACTTTGTTATAAAGTACTAGGGAATGATTTACTTTTCTAGAATCTCATAGATAAGAAATCTCTTGCGATAAGAAATCGGATACCACCAGGTGTAGTGGTGCATGCCTTTAATCCCAGCATTTAGGAGGCAGAGGCAGATGGATCTCTGTGAGTTCAAGGCCAGCCTGGTCTACATAGTGAACTCCAGACCAGCTGTGACTAAAGGGGGACCCTGTCTCGAAAAGACCAAAAAGAAAAGAAAAGAAAAGAAAAGAAAAGAAAAGAAAAGAAAAGAAAAGAAAAGAAAATTGGCTATCTAGCTGGTGTTATCTCCACTAAGCAGAGCACGGAAGGAAAGGCTTGGCTTCTTTCTACTCATAACAGCCATGCTTGAAAAAAGAAATACTTTGAAGATAGACTGTTAAGGTTTTAATGAAAACAAGAAAAATTTAAACATTTTGTAAATTTTCTGTCCTTCCCTATTGTAAATAAAGGACAGAGTATATTCCAGACACAGCCCTGCTGAGTGCTGCAATAGGACCACTTGATAAAGTCTTTAGTCAGTCAACAAGGACCAATTTTACAAGACAATGGAAGAATGATCCTGGAGCCAATGCAGAAGTCATCAGAGCTACCACCCAGAGTGCAAAGTGCCTTGAGCTTAGGAAGTCATGGCAGAAACCCAGTTAGTACAATGCCCTGTGTAGCCTTAACAGACATTAGTGCACAAAATTCCATCCCAGAGAAGGCAAAGACATATGCCCTAGGCATTAAGCACACCCTACTGTGTCTAGCAGGAAGAAATACAATTGGATGGAGCTCAGGCAGGGAGCCACTGGAAGAGTGGGCAGGTCCAAAACCACAGGGACAGGAATATCACCAGTGTGACCGGAAGATGAAATTCCAATTTCACTGTGTTCAGAAAGTGGGTCTCTGTCCACGTGGGACATCCAGTCAAGGAGGACTATTCTTGAGCCTTAAGGCTCAGAATTCTTTGGTCTGTTGTATTTTGAACTTACTCTTTGGTCTGTTGTATTTTGAACTTACTCTTTGGTCTGTTGTATTTTGAACTTACTCTTTGGTCTGTTGTATTTTGAACTTACTCGACACCTTAATCCTTTTTCCCACCATGTTCCTCACTCAATCCCATGAGTAAAAGAATGTCTTTCCTATAATGGACTGACCCATTGTAATAACTTTTTGATTTCACAGGAGGAAGGAAATTCTGCTTCAGATGAAGTTGATTATTTAGACTGAACCACATCTGATGTGGATCATACTTAGATGTTGGAACTGTATGTTAAAATTGCTACTGGTATGAAGTATGGCCTGTCATTATTATGATGGGATGGATTGCAGCTTGTTTTAAAAATGATATGAATTTTGAGTGTCAGTGGTAGAGTACTATGGCCTGATTGTGTCCTCCAAAATGCTGTATTGAAACCTAATTGTTACAATAGTTTCTAGAGGTGGACATTTTGGAGATAATAGATTGTGAAAGAGAGTCTCCATAGGAGGATTAGTACCTTTATGAAAGAGATCCCAGAAAGAGACTCCTTCAGCAACATATATGAAAGCACAGTATAGCATCACCATGTACGAACAGGAAATGAGCTTGTAGTCAGCCACCTAAAATTGGTAGTGTGTTGATGTCATAGTTTCCAGCTATCAGGATTATGAAAAATAAATGCCTATTATTTATAGTACTCAGTTTACTGTATTTTAACAAACCAGGTTGAATAGATGAAAAATAAAACTACTATTCTGATTGTTTAACAAAGATGTCCCTATATTACATAGTATTACATGACAAGATCTCTAAGAGCTTCTAAATCAGGTTCTTCTAATAAAAGATATAAGCTGAACGACTAATGATCTGGGTAAAAAAAATCTATACAAGTTTTAAGAGAAAACAAAGAAGCATTAAAGGATAAACATATTCAATAATATCCAGGCATCAATATGTAGTTTGACAAAGATACAGTTAAAACAGTCTCCTGTATCATTTTTTTTTTCAAAAGAGAGTAGCCAAATGAGCTGAATTTCATTTCATCCACTTTATTTACAAGGGATGGATGGTCTCGTCATCACTATGTCATTACGGACTTTTCAGACCCATGGACTGACACTGCCGGCTGGAGGACACCTGATTTAATGTTCTGCTCTTCCTGTTTTCCCACCTTCTTACTTTGTGTAAGTGGTTTACAGTGTCTGCATATGCATTTCCTTCTTTGTAATATGACTACAGTAATGTAACTTACTCAACTATTACACATGGTTGGTGAGAGAATGCAAGGGCAACTGGGAAACATTTATAGGAGGAAAAGGATTGTTAAGTATTGCCAAGGGAACCTGATGTCAGGGATTTGCAGCAGCACTGGCTTTTCTTGCAGAAGGTTGTTTTTTCCAGTAAGATGATATCCACATCATGTTGATCATTTTGAAATCTGGAGAGAGCTTTGGTCCTTCATAGTTGCTGTTCGGCATGAGCTCTTTCCATAGCCACCTTTCTATGCATGCCAGAGTGTAAGCTCTACATACACATTCAATGCTGGGAATTTTAGAGTCTCGTTGTTCAGTTGTCTTGTGTCCCACTTACCAAAACTGCTTCTGGGATGCAGTTTCTTAATTTTTTTCATGTATTCTTTGAAAAATCCTATACATGTATACAATGTAACTTGATACCCCCCCCCCCACACACACATACTCTCCCCACTTGTACATGTAGGACTCAATACATCTCTTTCTCCACTTCTGGGGAATTTTATAGTTCTTTACATTGTGTAACATTAGTGCTGCTCGTACACAGCTGGGTGTGGGGTCATCTCCTTTGGAATGAAAAGTATCAGTGGCCAAACCTTAGCCAAAAGAAACGACCTTCCCTTCCTCATAGACATCAACTGCAGTAGATCATCGGCTAGGAGTGGTCTTAACTCTCTCCAGGCTTACTGGAAATTGTAAGAGTCTTGATCTCATGTAGTTCTTGTGTAAGTAACCATAACCAGTATAAGTTCATGTGTGTACAACCAGGCCCTCTCCAGAAGACATCGTTTCATAGCTCTCCTCCCCACATAAGAAACAAAATTATAGGAATTGTTGTACATCTTAAATTATAACTCTGAATAATAATAACCTTAATTCCTCCCAATAAAAAGATACAAAGTAGAACATTTTTAGAAAACAGGATCTATGTTTTTGACGTCTCCAAGAAACATACTTCACCATAAGCAATAGATACCATTTTAGGATAAAAAGATATAAAAAATGATATTCCAAGCTAATGGATCTATGAAACCAGTGAAAGACCCCCAGAAACTGGAGTGACTCTCACTCAAATCTCGGGATAGGACTCCCAAAAAATCAGCCAAGACCATTCTCGCTGCAATTACATGAGGTTTATTCGGGAAAGAACCAGTGCACTGGGGTCGGACTCGTAACCCACACAGGGGCAGAGGAGACCGACCCCCAGGGACTGGAATAGGGAACTTTTAAAAGCAGGGATCCCAAGGTATGGGGAAATGGAGGAAGGGTTGTGTAATAGTAAAAAATCATCTCGGCACGCAGGCCAGCGACACACAGGCGGGCATGACTCAGTTAATCATCACAGGTATGAGGAAGCGGGGAGGGAAAACTTATCTCCTAAAGACAGATTTTAAGGGTGCATAAAACCTTGGGGCAGGGGTCCTTCACCAGCAGGCATAACTATTCTAATATCAGACAAACCAAAATTAGTCAGAAGAGATATGGAAGGTTGATTCATACTCATGAAAGGAACAATAATACACAAAGAGGACATTGCAGTTCTAAATGCATATGCACCAGTGTTTGGAGATATGGCTCAGCAGGTAAGACCATTTATTGCTCTTGCAGAGGACCCAGGTTTGGTTACCAGGTCCCATATTGGGTGGCTCATAGCCCCCTGTAATTTCAGCTACAGGAGGATTCAACATCTCTGGCCTCCATTGGCACCTGCACTCATGTAGATATATGTACTCATATCCACACAGAGACAGGTGTGCAAATATAATTAAATGATAATAATAATAGTAAATATTTTAAAATCATTAAACATAGACTCACCAAACATAGGTGTGTTCATTTCATTAAAATATACTATTAGATATAAAATCATACATCATCTATGGCACAGGGATAGGGGCTGACTTTAATACCACACTCTCACCAATAGACAGGTCATTTGGACAAAAACTAAACAGAGAAATATTGGAATGAAATGGCATCATAAATCAAATGGACCTAACAGACATATACAGAACATTTCACACAAACATTAAAGAATGCAGTCTTCTCAGCAGCCTGTAGTTTTGTATTAAATCTTGAGAGAATGAATGCTGGTCTGTATAAGTAGCTAGGAAGATGGAAGAATTATTGGCTTTCTGGTTGGATAAAATGAAAAGATGATTGTTTGGATATTATGAAGGAGCACCATGACACAGAGTTCATTCCTTCATGCATTAGCTTATTTGCTCTTTGAAAAGTGTTGACTGTTCAGGCTAAAAAAGTCCAAGTGATAGATGGAATGACATATATAATATAGTTTTTGCTTCAAAAATGTAAATTCTAGCCTAGAAAAATATACAAAGCAAGAGATAAAGACAAATGAATTTTGAGAGAGGTGGAGATATAGATGAATAAAAATTCAGAAAAGTTCTAGTTTTTCGAAGGAAGGATGAATCAGGGAAAGATTTGCGAAAAGGTTATATTACAGGGTGAAATATTGCAGCTTTGGTGTTGTGGGGAGGAAGGAAAACCATATTGATTGAAATCCACGTGTGCCGAAGGTGACATTAAGCAGTTGGAGATGGTTGCTTGCCAAAATATAATCTCCCTTGTCTTGTGGTTGGTTGTCTCCTGGAACAATCTCACATCTTGTAGCACCAAGGTACAATGGTAGGAGTGCTCAGTCCTGAATTCTCTGTCAAATCTGATCACACAGCATTGCACAAAATTTCTTGATCTCTTTACCACCCATCAAGGACACTTATACGATGTAAATATTAAAAAATTATTACACATTTTGGGGCTGGAGAGATGGCCTAGTGGTTAAGAGCACCAACCGCTCCTGCAGAGGATCCGGGTTCTATCCCTAGCATCCACATGGCGGCTGAGAACCTTCTGTAACTCCAATTTCAGGAGAACTCCAGTTCCAGGGGAATCCGACACCCTCTTCTGACCTCCTCGGCATTGCACGACATGGGTGCACAAACCTACATGCAGACATTAAAAAAAAAGTTCCTTTAAAAAATTATTACACATTTAACTGTGTGTGTGTGTGCGTGTGTGTGTGTGTGTGTGTGTGTGTGTGTGTGTGTGTTCTGTGCATGCCATGGGACATGTGGAGGGCATAGGACCATTTGTAGGAACTGGCTTTCTACTTCCAGCACATGGGTCCCAGGAATTGCAAGCTGATTATCAAGCTTGCAGCATAAACCTTTATCTGCTGAGACATCTTGCTAGCCCTAAATTGGGAATTTTGATGATGACTCTGTAGGCAGTGAAAAAGCTCAAGAGGTTTTTGCAGAATAAATGTATGAGCATCATAAATAGAATTCAAGAAAAGGTAGGGGGTAAATTTGAGTGAAGGTAATTGAATAAACCCTAAAGTCTTTCTTTCAGCCATTTGCCTATAACCATTATTATATTCTTAAATTTTTGCTGAGCAGTATAAAATATTTTGACTCTTGGGAGCAAGGAGCAGGAGACCTAACACATAAAAGTTGGTTCCACAAAATGACAACACTGTTACCTCTGCCTGGCACTTCAGAGTTGCCTCATTATTTGGTATCAGCTTCATATTCTCCTTTGGCAGAGAAGGCTATGTTAGAAATAGGTTAGAAATTTCAGTGATGAGATAAAATGTCATAGTGGGTTTCCATGCCAAGGAACGATTTCCAGAAACATCACGCTGTAATATGTTTAGCAGCTGCCTAGATGACCCACTATCCTTGAACTGAAATTACTTTCTCTATAAATAATCTGCATTTGGCAGGAATTTGTGAAGATGTGTTTATGCCCTTCTTGTGTGTGTGTGTGTGTGTGTGTGTGTGTGTGTGTGTATGTGTGTGCATTTGTTTTTGACATTTGTGTTTTTATTGACTCTTCACAATGTTGGTGAGACCAAATTTTGTGGTGGTTGGGGAACAACTGCTTGTATTCCAGTTGGCTTGAAGGGACTTCCATTACTCCTGAGCGGCCTATACTGTTCAGCATCTGAGCTGCTGCTCGCCCATGGGTTTCTATCCCTCACTTTGCAACATGTTTGGCTAGTGGAAGAAATTATTTGAACCATGTTGGAGATTTCAGTCAATGCTCCATTAATGATACTTGTCCTTTCATTCTATATGAGCCATCCTGAACAAATTTTCTCCTTATTCTCACTGAAGATTACCTATGCTCATTGGCTACCACTCCCTGGGCTACACCCCAGGAACTGTAGAGAGGCAGAATGCTGAAAGAAATTAGAATGGAATTTACCAATATAGGGAGACTGAACTCACCTCACAAAGCAGGGGATACTTCAGATACAAAGTGGCCAGATTCTGGGCCGTGATGACACATAGATAAAGGCTATTTATCTGTAACCAATGTGGCTTACATTGAGAGAGAGAATAGCTAATGTGCCTGGCTGTCAAGGAGAGAATCAGATCACTAGATGGGTTCTGAAATAACATGCAGTCCTACACATAACCAAGAGGGATTTTACATTGTGCCGTACATTAAATTGGGTGGTAATTTAGGGGTTTGAGTACAGGAGTCATGTGATCTGACTTATACAGAAGCAGTGTAGTGATCCTGCCTGATTGAGAATAATTTAAGCAGCTTGGATTAATAAGGTTCGCATGCAGTAGAGCTGATATAAGGGTTTGGGTTTAGCACACAGTAGAGTGGGTTGTGGGGGACTGACATGATTTGCTGATGTTGGAGTCTGGGGGGTAATCAGAAGTAATCATGTTGTTACCGTTGTAACCTAGCAGAAATATGCTGCATACAGTTAGTTTTAAGGTACTGTTGGGTACAGGAAACTATCGTAATATTTATGTAAAAATATGGCAGATATAGTTATGTATGGTACATATCTGATAATGGAGTTAAACACCATGTAATTGGTACATACCAGCTACACTAACATTTTGCTGTTATTTTAATGTGGGCTCCTCCTACTTATAAAGCACACTATCATCAGTCTAAAATAATGTGTGCCCTCTTTTCCTCATAGCTTCTTTGCATGCCTCATGTTGACTCTATTTTTTGGCATCATCCAAAGACCACATCAAATTATTGGCTGCTACCACCCAGGGTTGGTGTAAGCACTCTTAGTGGTGTTCACACAGTGATGCATGAAATTGACTAAACATATATCTCCTATAAAGTGTCCTCCTTGGTAAGCTATGTAATGCTTGAAAGTATTTTTGATTTGTCTGCATGTAAATAGTTTGAAAGCCAAGTACCTGGTGATTTGAAAGTCACATATCCGTAAGTGAAAGAAGAGAAAGGAGAGGAATGGGAATGAAATAAAGGAGAGGAGGAGAGGGGAGGAAGAAGAAAAGAGAGGGCAGGGGAAGAATTTGATAGGAAGGAGAAGAGAGGAGAGGGAAAAAAGGAAGAAGGGGCTCAGGGTCCCAATAATCCCAATATTGCAACGATCACTTCTTCCACAAAGCCTCCACCTCTAAAAAGTTCTAACACTTCTCAGAAGCAGCTCAGGGGGCAAACCAGGCTCTTAGCCCACATGCCTTCGAGAAGCCTCTTATGTAAACTGTAGCTGGTGACTTTATGTTAACTCAGTTCTGTCTGGGCTCCTGCTGATGAATGTGTATGAGCTGTCACAAGTAGGGCCAGTTCACAAGGATACTGGAGACCTGTAGGCAAGTTAACCAATTGTTCTGTAGCAGTTTATTACAAGATAAAACTGTCCATCTTAAATGACATGCCCAATCAGGTATGATGTTCTAAGCAGAGGTGAAACATTCCATTCTGCAGTGAAGCTTATTAAAATCAGGAAGAAGTAAACCAGGCAAAGGCTTCAGAAAGTCCTTGAAATGAAACAGATACACCAGGCGTTTCCATCTCCAAGCATATGTAAGCCGAGATACATGCATAGACAAGACGGACTGTCTAGAACATGCTCAGATGAGCCAAGCTACCAGAAACAGCAATGATCACCAGAGATTCCAAGAAGAGCCTCAGGCAACTGAACTACCTGGAAAAGGCACTCACCAACCTATTGTTCTGCCTGCAGGTTGGGCAGTGTGTCCTGGGTTTCCTGCCTTTGTGAGCAGTCACTCATGCTGGGGTTGGTTTTTGGTAATGCAGCTGGCTCAAAGGGAGTCATTTCTTTTTTTTTATTATTATTTTTTTATTTTTGTATGTGTATGAGTGTACTGTCTGCATGTAGGTTTGTGCACCCGTGTCGTGCAATGCCGCGGAGGTCAGAAGAAGGTCTCGGATTCCCCTGGAACTAGAGTTCTCCTGGAATTGGAGTTACAGACGGTTCTTAGCCGCCATGTGGGTGCTGGGGATCGAACCCGGGTTCTCTGCAAGAGCGGTCGGCGCTCTTAACCGCTAGGCTATCTCTCCAGCCCCCAAAGGGAGTCGTTTCTGTCCAATCACTCATCCATACTCCTAAAGTACCTCCAATGAATTCATCAGTTCAACTTGGACTCTGGTGGTATCCTTAATTTGGTCTGTCCTCAATTCCCAATGTGTGGTTTGTAGATGTTTTTTCATGGCTCCTCAGGAACAGCTCCGTAGGACAGCAATGTAATCCACTTTCCAGCTTATGTGGCTTCCGCCTCCAGCCCAGGTCACTTCAGTCATCTAAGCTATGCTTTTGTAAGGGAAGAGGGGTTTCAGCCAGTTGGAATTGGATGTTCTCTTAGTTTCTAACTGATTCAGATGAGATTATTGTCAACACACTGGTAAAAATGTGAAGAATGGAGCTTATTTTTCAATGAATCACTATTTTTACTCAAATGTGAAGAACAAAAAGACAAACGTTACCAATGTGTGCTTTCCTTACCCAGTCCAGAAACATATTAAACTGAACGATGTCATGAAGCAGAAGGAGATGAAAACCTGTTTTCTTTGTTTTTGAGAATGTCTTCCATGACTCTCGTCTTTCATGGCTTCTATTCCTCCCAGTCTCCCACCAGCTGCTTCCATCTTCCACAATTTCATCTCAATTTCTTGTGCTCTTTGATCGTTATTGTTACATATTGTAACAGCAGAGTTTTTCCTTCTTGGGAGAGCAGCACACATGCACTTGCTCAGAAGCAAATGTCTGCCATTTTGCGCCCGCCTCTTCTCTGTCCCATTTCTGACCCAGAGAGCTGGGCCAAGGAACGGAGTCTCAGGAATCTTTAGTTAGGGGATTGTAGTCAATTTGTTTTGTTTTGTTTTGTTTCCCTACAGAGAGAAGGGGGGCGGGTGAGGCTTCAAGTCAAGGCACCTTGGGCCCTCCACTCATTCACACACAGCAAGGTGCCAGCAGGATCCCAAGAGGGCAAAATTACTAGAAATCTATGCTCCTGACACCCCCTTATGCAGTCAAGTTTGTCTGGCTGGCTGGGTAGGGTGGTTGGCCTTCTGGGCCCTCTCTTTCCTTCAGAAGAACCAGTCACTCACGTTCACAATCTTAGAGAAGTGGGAACTCTTTTTTTTTTTCTCTCTCTCTCTTCTCTCCTTAATTTTTTAAGTTAATTTTTATTGAGCACATTTCATACAACATTTCTTAATCAAAGTTAGACTCATTCCCCATCCATGCCCACACCTTACTTCCCCTCACCCCTCGCCAGAGCTCATGGATTCTGTCATACATGTTAAGTCCTGTCTTGCATCATTTCCCCCAGTCTTTTATAACCTTTTTGATGCTCAAATTTACTGTTTTGGTCAGTTCTTTGAATAGGTTTTTCTCTCTCTTTTTTTTCCCCTTTAATTTTATATTATTTCAAAATATGCATATATATATATATATATATATATACTTCACACATAAATAAAAATTACAAATTCTGGAAATAAACTATATGTTAATTCCTAAACACATTTAGAGATTCACATTTTAACAGTTAAGTTGCATGCAGGTAAAAAGATGTATAACTTTACATTTTTTTTTTTAGAATATGAATACATATCTTCCATCCATACATGGTAATTACACTGTGTGAATACAAGTGGTAGGACAATTCTAGAGCCCATTAAGAGATTCACATTGGAATAGCACAGTTGCTTTCAGGTCCAATGAAATACAATAATAAAGTTGCTCAGTTTGCCTGCCAGTGGGGTTTGCTGTCAGCAAATGAGGGAAACCATGTCCACTGAGCTGTCTTTGTTTTTGATTGTTTTTTTTTTGTTTTTTGTCTTTTCGAGACAGGGTCTCCCTGTAGCCCCAGCTGTCCTGAAACTCGCTCTGTAGACCAGGCTGGCCTTGAACTCACAAAGATCTGCCTGCCTCTGCCTCCCAAGTGCTAGGATTAAAGGCGTGTGCCACCACGCCTTTAGGATTAAAGGCCCGGCTCACCGAGCTCTTAAGCACAAGAAATTGTATGTGCGAGGTGAGAAAGCATTCACTTCAAAAGTCCATCCTTTTATGGAGAACTGTCCACCTTACACATAAATGCATATTTGTAAAATATAGCACATATACGAAATGGGTGCGCTGCATAGCTTTAGTGTCAGCTTAACACACCTTGGTTGACGGAGCCTCGATTGGGAAGTTGCGTCCACGGGACTGGCCTGTGGCCCTATCTGTGGGGTATTTTCTTGATTGTTGAGTGATGTGGGAGGGCCCAGCCCACTGTGGGTGGTGCCACCCCTGGGCAGGTTGTGGTAATTTTATAAGAAAGTAGGCTGAGCTTGGGCAAGGGGAGCAAGCCAGTAAGCAGTGCTCCTCCATGGCCCGTGCTTCAGCTCCTGCTTCCAGGTTCCTGCTTTGGGCTCCCTCAGTAATGAACTGCGACCTACAATATGTAAGCCAAATAAACCCTTTCCTCCCCAAGTTGGTATTGGTCAGAGTGTTTTGTTGTAGCAATTGAAAATAAACTCGAACAGAAAATGCTAGGGAGAGTGGAGCATTCCCGTGACAGACATGACCTTGGCATTTTGGGGAGGAGCCCATGTTGGGAACTTTGGTTAGAAAAGTCACTGAGTGCCTGGTGTTTGTCGCTGTTGAGTTTGGGACAGTTATGCTGAAAGAGTTGCAGATGATGGAGGACTGGCTTGTGAAGCTTCAAAGGGAAGTGGACACCCTCAGGGCTTTTTGTGTGATATTTTGAATTAGAGTATTTGTGTTCTGGTCAGCTGGGGCTGAAAAATCAGCTGTGAATAAGAAGACACCAGAACCTTAAGTAAAATGTTTGTTTTACTGATCAATCAATGCTGGTTAGCTGGGGCTGAAAAATCAGCTGTAAGTAACAAGAGACCAGCAGCACTGTGGTGAAATCTTCTGGGAAGAATTTCCTTGAGGTCAGCACACAGAAGCTATGGTCAAGAGGGGGCCTGAGCCTCCATCTGAAGCTGGAAGCAAGGCTTGGCAATGTGTAAGAGTCTCCTTCTGGGGGCTGGAGAGATGGCCTAGCGGTTAAGAGCACCGACTGCTCTTACAGAGGACCCGGGTTCGATCCCCAGCACCCACATGGCGGCTGAGAACCGTCTGAAGCTCCAATTCCAGGAGAACTCCAGCTCCAGGGGAATCCGAGACCCTCTTCTGACCTCCGCGGCGTTGCACGACACGGGTGCACAAACTTGCATGCAGACAGTACATTCATACACATACAGAAATAAATAAAATTAATAAAAAAAAAAAAGAGTCTCCTTCTGGTGTTGAAAGTGTGAAGGGACCACAGAGAGCAGCTGAGGCTTGGCACCCTTCGAGGCCAGAAGGGCTACCTGGTGAAGGTGCAGCTTCAGTTTTAGTGCAGACCCCAGTTTTTTCGAGATGCCAGGATCACTGGACAATCAGCAAGAGCAGCAGCAGGTGTGGAAGGGAGATGACCCAGGCCTTCGAGATGAGCGGTGTGAGCTGCCGACAGCAGAGTCAGAGAAGTGAAGTTGCCAAAATCATTTGCAGCCCATAAGATTGTGAGTGAATCCCAGATGGCCATCTTGAAGTACTTTGTTGGACTTAGGATTCCTCAGGTGTGCCCAATTCTTTACTATGACATAAGACAGTACTTGTCTTGGATTTTACAGGAGCCCAGATTTGAGAGACTTTTAAGAGTCTGTGAAATTTAAATATTTTTTAGGGACTGTGTGGCTTTTCAGGTTGTTCTATCTAGTGTTGTGCCAATAATATTATAGTCATACCTTGGGAAAAAAAGGTGGAACTCTTATGGTTTAATAGTAATGTATTTTGTGTGTCAAGTTGACAAGGGGTCAATTGTGCTGGATAGCTTTAATGTCAACTTGACACCCCTGGGTCGAGGGAGCCTCAAGTGGGAAATTGCCTCCATTGGCCTGGCATGGGGCCATATCTATGGGGTATTATCTTGATCACTGAGTGATGGGGGAGGACACAACCCACTGTGGGTGGTGCCAGCCCTGGGTAGGTTGTGCTATATTGTATAAGAAAGCAGGCTGAGCATGGGCCAGGGGAGCAAGCTAGTAAGCAGTGTTCTTCCATGGCCTGTTCTTCAGCTCCTACCTCCAGGTTCCTACTCTGAGTTCATACCTTTGGCTCCCTAAGTGATAAACTGTGACCTGGGAGAGGTGAGCCAAATAATCCCTTTCTTCCACAGGTTGGTGTTGGTACAGAGTGTACATCACTGCAGTTTACTACTGCAGGAGCTAGAACACGGACCGAGTCCATTTAGTGCACGTGTGCCTGTGTTTAGGCCTATGTACTTAGGGTTAGATAACCTATTAGGGAACTAGTTCTTGGAGAAAATTGATTCTCCCTCCCTCATCATCCATTGATTGCCTATAGATATTTACCACATTGGCATGTCAGTTGGCTCTTTTATTATATGCAGAACTCATTGCACTACCACTCTGAGGAGATTTTATTATGCAGCTTCCCTGCCATTGACTAGCAGCAGGTGTCTGCTCCTCTGGCTCTTAAGTTTTATCTGCCTCCTCTTCAGCAATGTTCCCTGAGCCTTAGGTGTAAAGATTGAATTGGAGATGAGTCACTTGGGGCTAGGCGTATCACAGTCACTTGTTTTCTGTTTTGACCAGTTGTGGAAATTAGTAGTTTTCTCCATATTTTGCAAAAATCAGCTTTGATGAGTGGTGAGAGGTACATTTTTTCTGTAAATGTAAGAATGTGCATTTAGAATACAGAAAGAAGTTGGTATAAGAAAATGACAGAAGTAAGGTTTTTCCTCCCTAGGGTTCTTGTCCTCTCCAGCCATGTGTACTTAGGTTTGTTTATGGTCCCTCACATGATTTCCCACCCATTGAGTAGACCTTAAGTTAATTAGTCAATGATTGATTTTCTAAGTTAATTACACAATGGTTGATTTTCCCTAAGATAAAAGTGCACCAGTAGAGGTAGTTTGGGGGGCTGGTATTGTGTTTTGAAGATTTTAAAGTTCTATAATATCACATATTTGTTTTAGGCAGTAGTAGGTTCCATGGTGGAATGATGAGCACTATGGACATTACTGACTTGCATTTTATCTTCTGATACTAAGGGAACTTAGTCTTCAGGGAGGAGGCTTCCAGGTCAGTTCCAGCCCAAATGCTTGGGGTCTTGTGTCTGAAGTATGTAATGTCTTCAGTATTGGGGTATTAGCTTCATGTTCTGGGAGGCTGTGGCAACAACTTGTGGACAGATGCACATGGAAGGACATTGAGGATAAATGTTAGACTCTATATGCCATATTATATATATGAGAGGGCATTAAATTGGATGGTGGGCAGTGGTGGGCAATGTGGATATGGGAGGGGATATTAGTATCATCAGACTATGTTGTATTGGAATCAGATTTATTCAATAAAAAATTAAATTACATTTTTTAAAAAATCTAATGAGCTCTAAATCCTATTTAATTTCCCTAAAGAAAAACTGATACCAAAGAGAAGTAGTGAGAGATGTTGATGAAAAAGTGCATCAATTTATGATTGTTATGGGTATAAAGGAAAGAAGAAGCAGGCAGTTGCCCTGTATGAAGGAGAAAGGGAAAGACTGCATAATAAAAGCAAGACCTGCATCTAATAGCACCCGTGGACATACAAATGTGATGGAGGAATTTCACAAGATCCCACATCTAGATGAAGAGCTACTGGCAATTAGAGACTGACTAGAAAAGGAAAATCTGTTTTCTCCAGGGACTAGCTCTCTGATAGATTATCAAATCCCAAGAGGTCAGCTCTAAACACATGTACATACAAGCAACACTAAATGGATTCAGTGGATTATACATATATATGTGTTCATTAGGTATATGCATAAAGAAGAGGTCATGGAACTGAAAGGGAGTTGGGGGGATGGGAGGAATTGGAAGAGGGATGAGGGGGACATGATGTGGATAAATTGCTCATGTATGAAATTCTCAAAAAGTAAAATAAGAACACATATTTGGGAATCCATTAACTGTTAGTATTTTGGGGGTATTTTTAATTTTATAAAAATTACCTAGTTTGGGGCTGGAGAGATGGCCTAGTGGTTAAGAGCACCGACTGCTCTTGCAGAGGACCCAGGTTCGATCACCAGCACCCACATGGTGGCTGAGAACTGTCTGTAACTCCAATTCCAGGAGAACTCCAGTTCCAGGGGAATCTGACACCCTCTTCTGACTTCCATGGCATTGCATGACATGGGTGCACAGACCTACATGCAGACAGTACATTTAAATAAATAAATAAATAAATAAATAAATAAATAAATATTACCTAGTTTATAGCTCAAAAATGAGTAAGTAGAGGGCTGGAGCACTTTCTAATAAACATAGAACATGTCTTATTAGTAACAACTTACTTCATGTTGCAGGGCCTACATAAATGGCCTTGAAAGTACATGGGGGATAGGTCTGCATGAATGGGAACAAAGTCATAGACTAATTGTCAGTGTCTGCCCTGGTGATCCCAGGGGGGTGTGGATATCCCTACAGCTTCACCTATGCTGGGAACTGCTGCCTTCCAGGTAAACCTCCCTTCTCTCAACAGCGCCCTCCATTTTAGTGTTACGCATATAACCACTTCAATGTAATGGTTCCAGGGGGATTTTCCTGTCAAATATCCAATCTGCTCACACGGGGAATAGGGAAGCAAGACAGATTGGGCCAGAAAGCTTTCCTGTGGCTTTATATTCGTTATTCATTGGTGAATGGTTGGCACTTTTTGGTGGGTAAGGAGAAGAGTCGGATGCTTGCCTGGTCTCTCAGTCCCCAAATACAGCAGTATGTGTTCAGACAGTGATGGAGACCAACACTCAAAGATAAGCAAGGAATAGCAGGCCCCGTACTCTCCTGGGGCATCTGCCTCGTACTCAGCATTTGCACAAAGCTAGTTTCTGTTGCTGGTGTACTGAAATTTATAAAATCCATCAGTCACCATGAGGAGTTTTTCCAACTTCTATCTTTTGAAACTGAGATTGTCCTGACCTATAGAAGCAATGGAGACCAGGTGTGGCCTTTCCTGTGCTGTGGCTGCAGAGGGCCATAGAGTAACAAGGCCAGTTAGACTGCACAGAGTCTCAGCACATGTGTGTATCACAAGAAATGACCTCTTTTGGTAAAATTTTTCTACACATTTTTATGCATCTCCTCAGCCACTCACATGATCATTTCTTCTATTTTATGAAAAATCTATGGAAATATCTCCAAATCCAAAGGCAAATCACTGAATATCCTATTCAATGTGTTCTTTATTTCATTCTCTTCTTCCTCTTTTAATTGTTTCATTCCTCCTCAGACTATGAGTTCAAACCTCATCTTATCCCTATATTCCTTGAATGTAGAATATATACATATATAAATATAGAATATACATTTGAATATAATTCTTACATATTAGTGCATTTGCCCTACTGATTTTGCTTCTCTTTTCATTATTATTGGCAATTTCTCATGTATAATACTGAAGTGTTCTAATACTTGAATATCATATAAACATATCTAACAACTTTGGGGGATGGATCTTCATGTATTTTTCTTAGGGGAAAAGTTGCAGTAGATATTAGTTTTAAGCATCTTTAAAATCATATGTGATCATAACTGGATAATAAATTGCTTAAAAATTGAATTTCTTGATTAGAAATGTGCCTGTTTGATATTTGCTGTTGTTCCGCTTCCACTTGAAATTGCTAGTTTATGCTCTCCTTGGGGGTAGAGGAGACAGTCTGTCACCATTTCATCTGCAATTATATTGTGTTGTCAAACTTTGTGCTCTTTCTCAATCTCATGTGTGAGATTTCATATTTCTCTTATGAGTGAGATTGAGTGAGGGTTACAGTTCATAGCTGCCTGTGTTTTCTATGAAATTTATGCCCTGCAGATTATTTCATGAGCTGTTGGTGCTTTTCGTATTGATCCTTCATTAATTATATACTAAGAAAAATAGTACTTTCACTTGTAACATTCAAGTACAAATATTTACAAAAGCTTCTTTCTCAATATTTTAATTATTTTGTCTTGTAACAAATATTTCAACATATAATCCACATTATACTTTCATTCTAAAACATGCTATAGATTCTAGGTTCCATCATTATTTACATTTCTTATCTATAAAGATTTATGAAATCAGATGTGATGGTTCACATTGTAGTCGCAGGGATGGCAAACGGAAGCAGGAGATTGACACAAGTTTGAGACAACCTAGGCTACATTGTGAAACCCTATTTCAAATAAAAAGGCAAAAGTTGTAAATCATTTACTTCTAAGCTCTCACCTGCAGTTAGGTGCTTAGATTCCTTGTTGATTCTGGGTATGTTTGATTACTACTGACAGCTAGGCCATCATAAGATTCAACTTTATGCAGTATGTCACAGAAATGGGGTTGCTGTTCCTTCTAGGCATTGCTCTTCAATGGCATCTAAACATCAAAATGGCAAATGGACTTCATACGTTGTTCCTTACATGTTTCTATGTTGAGTACATTAAAAACATGAATCAAATTTTCATAATAAGTTGTTATGATCTATACTTATTACTATTTTATAGGTCTCCAATAGAAATAATGCTGATATTATCTCAGCCCTTGCATGCTTTAACACTTCATCCCCTGGATCCAGGGATATGCACAGTATGTAAATGTGCTTGCCAAGGAAGCCTAACAAACTGATTTCAGATTCCAGGAATCTATGCTGAATCATAAGTCAGAGCCAGGTTTGGGAGCAAACACCTGTAATCCCAGGGTTCCTATAGCAAACTGTGAAGTAGAGTTCAGAGAATCACCATGTCAAGACTCTTAAAGGCTCAGTTAGCCTGGAGCACACAACACAGAAGAAAAATAAGAGAGATCCTGCTTCAAAGCAGGTGGAAGTTTGAAGGAACAGAGACTCCCAGGAGTTGTCCTGTGGGCTCTACACTTGTCATGACTTACACAGGTAGTCACATCATATCACATCTTTCTCTGTCTCTCCCATGTTCTCTCTCTCTCTCTCTCTCTCTCACACACACACACACACACACACACACACACACAATTTCATCTTTTCAAAATAGATAAACTATATGTATATTACTGGTACTTTAATAATCTTTTTTTCAAAGCCAATTTTTATTGAAGCTTTTGTGCATTTCATACAAAATTTCAATCAAATCTAGCCCATGCCCCCATCCCTGCCCCCCACCCCACCAGAGCTCATGCATTCTGCCAAACATGTTTGTTATCTTTTTCTCAGTCTCTCTAAAAATTCTTGATTCAGAAGTTTACTATTCCGAGCAGAAGTTCACTGTTTCAGTCTGTTCTTTGACCCAGTCTTTTTGTTGTTGTTGTTGTTGTTGTTATTCCTTCCAATTTGCATCACTCCAAAATATGCATATATGGATGTCACATTTAGCATAGGTTTTAGCATCTTTAGCTTATAATTTTTTTCTTTATTATGCTGGAAGATGTCATGTCTGAAGGCTCCTCCTTGGCAAGCCCAAACCACCATCAGTTCTGCCCTTGTGCTCTACACTGGGGTTTTCCCTTCCCATGGTCACCAAGCAGTGAGAACTATGGCTTTTCCAGTCTTACCCCCTTTAGCAAGTCTTTCTTTTTATACAAACTGAAAATATAAAGTAGGGTAGAAGCAGAAAGCTTCACTCAACATACAACAGAATAAAAAAATAAGTTAATATGAAATGTATTTTGGTATTCTGTTATATGTTGAGTGAAGCTTTCTGCTTCTACTCCTTTATATTTTCAGTAAATGAAGTGTATTTGTTTGCTTTCTGTGTGTATGTCTTTAATAATCTAGAATTCTGTGCCATTAAGCGTTCTCATTTGGGTCATGTTTATACATAAAAGTTTGTATAAAAAGAAAGACTTGCTAAAGGGGGTAAGCCTGGAGAAGCCATAGTTCTCACTGCTTGGTCTGGTCTTGCAACCCTAATTGGTATTCATGCTCTCCTGTTTCCACCACATGCTCAAACATTCCTGTGAGCTTTCTCTTGGCCCCTGCTGCCCACAGGTGCCACAGCTGCCCATTTGCAGTTGTTATATTCCAGGAACCCAGGTACAGGGGATCCCAGAGCCCCGCTCTCCACTGCCCCTCTGCTGCAGCAACAGTATCTTCTCAAAGCCCATTAAGGTCTTTCTGGGCCATTCCTTGAAATTGTTCATTAGTTTACAATCTCTATTTAATGTCTGTGCTTAGTTTTTCTTTATGAATGCATGTGTTAGTGTGTGTGTGTGTGTGTGTGTGTGTGTGTGTGTGTGTGTGTTTGTGTGTTTTCTGGAGAGGAGATGACGTACAGGCATGGACAGCCATGCCAAGCTTCTTGCCTGAGTGCTGGCAATTCTTCATTCTTGCAGAGCAAATACTCTCCCTACTCATCTTGCCATGTCAGCCCCTACTTCTGACTCTTTCCTGAACAGAGCCTTGCACTGGCACAGACTTGTCACATGGACTAGCCCACGAGCCCCAGGGATCCCACTATGTCAGTTTCCTCAGGGCTGGAATGGCCAGCATGGCCAGCAGACCCAACAATCTTCATAAGTATTTCAGGGGTCAAAGAGAGGGTTCGTGCTTGCACAACAGGCAGTTCACTGTGTAACCACTCTACCCAGTCCCCCGTACCTTGTGTCTCTTTTGTCACTTATCAATGGTCACATCTCTTCAACACATAGGGATTAGGTTTGTGATATCTATAACTGCTTATAACCATTTCTTTAATAACATTTTTGGGTCGCCGTCTTGAGTCCACCCCCCATCCCCGCACTATTTTTCTTCCCTGTGCTTCAGCCTAACTGTCAGCAGTATTCTAACCCCTGCTCATGTTCCTCTCACTTTATTTTACTTTACTCACTCATGCTTTATTATTCTGGGCAGCTGCTACTTCCTTCATGTTGCTTCTAATGGGGACTTGAATGTTGGAGATGCTGTTCTTCCTTTTCTGCTTACTTCCTGGGTTCTGCAAGTGCATGGCTCATTTCTTCTGGTTAACTTGACATTTCTTACTCACGCTCTTTGTAAACTATATTTTTAAAGATTTTGTTATGATTGTGTGTGCTCATACTTTACATCTGTTCTCTGGTAATATCTTTCTGGTGATACTTAGTCATCATCCTTATGTTTCCATTCCTTTTCTTTCTGTTTCTTCCAGCATCTTTGTATGGATTGTTTACTAATTCCTCTTGACAACTTCTGGCCTTTGAATGGGAGAGATTCCTACAGCACCAGCTGTTCTCACGAGGTCTGTGTTATGCCAGGACCAGCTCTCTTCATCAACAGCCATTTCTTGTGTAACAGTGTGGTAGACTATTTGGCCAAGCTGTGTGCTTATATAAATTTTCAGCCCACTATTTCCCAGAAAGTAGAGACATTCAGAAGTCAAATTACTTCCAACACACAGTCTTCTTTCTGCAAGCAGCCTTCTCTGAAGCCACCTGCATTTCCTCATCAGTGCTGAGGCTGATGGGTAATTCTGAGCTCTGGTAAGTTTGTGTGTACTGTTCTAGGCATCCACAGGACAGAATGCTAGATCATTCTTTTATGCATTAGATTTCCTTTGGAGAGCTCTTCTTATGATAACCTCTTTTACGGGTTTGGCATGAAAATCACCTTTTCAATCAAGACTCTGATCTTTATTGTCTTTTTATTTATTTATTTTTTTTTTTTATTATTTTTATTTATTTCGGTATGTGTATCAATGTACTGTCTGCATGCAGGTTTGTGCACCCGTGTCGTGCAATGCCGCGGAGGTCAGAAGAGGGTCTCGGATTCCCCTGGAACTGGAGTTCTCCTGGAACTGGAGTTTCAGACGGCTCTCGGCCGCCATGTGGGTGCTGGGGATCGAACCCGGGTCCTCTGCAAGAGCGGTCGGCGCTCTTAACCGCTAGGCCATCTCTCCAGCCCCATGTATCACTTTTAAAGCCTAGTAAAGAAATGCTACTGTGAGATGAATGAGAAGGAGGCCGGAGCCCAGGAAGAGTAGCAGAATAAAATGACCACTGATTTCTCCATCTTAAAGATTCTACAATTGGGGCTGGAAAGATTGCTCAGTAGTTAAGAACACTGGTTGTTCTTTTTTTTTTATTATTAATTTTATTTATTTCTGTATGTGTATGAATGTACTGTCTGCATGCAAGTCTGTGCACCCGTGTCGTGCAATGCCGCGGAGGTCAGAAGAGGGTCTCGGATTCCCCTGGAACTGGAGTTCTCCTGGAACTGGAGTTTCAGACGGCTCTCGGCCGCCATGTGGGTGCTGGGGATCGAACCCGGGTCCTCTGCAAGAGCGGTCGGCGCTCTTAACCGCTAGGCCATCTCTCCAGCCCCTTTATTGTCTTTTTATAGCTCTTTCTCATCAATTGCCACTCAAGGTTATAGGTGTCATTAAATCATTTGAAGATAAATTTATATAGTGTGTAGATTGTCACTTGACCACTCAACTCTTGAATTATGTATAGATTTGTATAAGAAGAAAATAACTAGCTAGGCCTTAAGCATTTGAAAGATAATCTTGTTTAACATCAGTAGAGATGGACTTGAAAGATGGAGGGTGAACCCTAGTGAGGTTAATGATCTACTGGAAAAATAGAGGTAACATTGGCTAAGATATTGCATGGAGCTGAGGGAGTCTTGGGTAGACAACAATGGTGATCCACTGTTTTCAAGGCAATTGTGTTATCCTCATACAATACCCCAGAACCCACTGAATATTGAAGAAAAAGGTACGTGAGGGAGATGACTTGGAGATTTGAAACTTAGTACCTCAGATGGTAATTACAAAACGTGTCTACAGTTGAAATTGCTGAGTAATGTATATATTATTAGAAAGTCAAAACCAGTCGTCAGACTTCCTGTGGGTCCCATGTGGAGGTGGGATAGTTCAAGAGAGGAGCAAGAAAGACTCGGCTTGGCTGTAAAGGATGTTCTGTGGAATATTTTTCAATACAGCCATTTTAATGTTATTTCAATAATTTTTATTCCTACACAAAATTCTAATTGTTCTTTATTAATTCCTGTAGCATAACGCTTCTTTATTCCCTATAACAGGCTGGGGGAAGGGTAAATAATAGCTACAGCCTCAACCTCACTTGTGATTTTTGCTTCTTAGTGCTGGGGAGCAAACAAAATCTTCACACATGGTAAGTCAGCATTCTTTCACCATTTTACACCTTCAAGTATGATGATTTAATAAAAAAAAATAATGCTTTGACTATTTGGCATGGGCTGGGGACATCCAAATCGTAGTGTCTGAGGACCTAATTCATGAACTCAGCAAGACGCTGACTGAGAATCCATCTTGAATGTGATACTTGCCTAGATAAAAGGGATAAATCCATGAGCAACAGAGACAAAATTCCCATTATGCACAGAAATTTACTGGAAAATAAATGGTTCTCTCTATGGTGAATGTAGGGAAGGGAACACAGTGGATATGATACAGTCCATTTTTGTAGAGGATTTCAAGATTGAAAACCACATGTGGCTGGTTATACGTTAAGAATCACTGGATTAACAGGAGAAGAGGGGGTGGTGGCTGAGGCAAGTAAAAGCCAGTAGGTGTGAAGTACTATGAAGGAACTTGCTACTGTGCATGCCTCCTTTCAAATGACAGATAAAAAGATTAATGATTTTTTATTTTTGTTTCAAAACAAAACAGAACATATTTTTGGTTGTTGATATTCTGAATGAAAGAAAGTTGTGGCTTATAATTAACACCAATAATGAAGGAAACAATTTAAAAAAGTTCATAGATTACCTTTAGAGCAAAAGTAAAAAAAAAAAATAGAGTTAAGGCAGTTTGTCACCTGAAGTATTGGTTTCTTCTTTATTAATGTACCTTAAAGAAGAGATTTATTCTCATAAATCTTAGTTCTTAGAGATGTGAACTTCCAGCTATGTGCTTAGTAGCATCAGAGGATGTGGTATTGATGTTACTAAAAAATTATCCAGCTTGACTTACATATAAGGGTTTGATACTAGGAGCCACAAATGAGGGACACCATATGTTTTTTTTTATGTCTGTGTTACTTCACTTAGCATAATGGCTTCTAGTTCCATCCATTTACCTGCAAATTTCATGATGTCATCTTTCTTTACTGCTGCATGGAACTCCATTGTGTAGATGGACCACATCTTCATTATCCACTCATCAGTTGAGGGGCACCTGGGTTGCTTCTAGCTCTTTGCTATTGTGAAAAGAGCTGCAATAAACATGGTTGTTCACATGTCTCTGCAATAGGATGACTCTTTGGGGTATAGAGTAGTATGATTGGGTCAGGCGGTAGGTTCATTTTGAGTCTTTTGAGCATTCTCCACACTGCTTTCCATAGGGGTTGCATGAGTTTGCATTCCCACCAGCAGTGAATGTATGTTTCCCTTTCCCCAAAGTCTCTGTAGTATTTGGTATCATTTGTTTTCTTGATCATAGCCTATCTTACCTGGGTAGGATAAAATCTTAAAGTGGTTTTAAGTTGCATTTCCTTAATTACTAGCGATATTGAATGATATTGAACACTTTTTAAGATGTTTCTCAGCCGTCTTTACTTCTTCATTTGTGAAGTCTTTGTTCAGCTCTTTGAACATCTTTTGAACAGGTCATTTGTTTTCTTGATCCTTTGTTGTTGTTGTTATTCTCGTTGTTGTTTGGAGTAATTTATATAGTCTGGATGTTAAACCTCTACCAGATTTCTCACTAGTGAAGATTTCCTCCCACTCTGTGGGTTTTCTCTTCATTTCTTTGATTTTTTTCTTTTGCTGTAGAGAAGCCTTTTAATTGAATGTCAGATTTGTGGATTGTTGACCTTATTTCCTGAGCAACTGCTGTTGGATTTAGAAAGCCTTTTTCTACCCCTATGTCTTATAGGTTACTTCTAATGTTTTCTTCTATTGTTTTTAGAGTTTCATGTTTTACACTGAGGACTTTGATCCATTTGGAGTTGATTTTTGTATAGGGTGAAAGTTAGGGGTTTAGTTTTATTCTTCTACAAATGGTTATCCAGTTTTACCAGCACCATTTGCTGAACATACTATCTTCCCTCCATTGAAACTTCTTGCCCCTTTGTCAAATATGAGGCCTGAAATTGCATGTGCCCAAGTTTGGATCTTCAATTTTGTTCCATTGATCTACAGGTCTGTTTCTGTGCCAGTACTGTTTATTTTATTTTATTAATTTTTATGTGTATGAATGTACTGTCTGCATGTAAGTCTATGCACCCATGTCATGCAATGCCATGGAGATCAGAAGAGGGCACCGGATTCCCCTGGAACTGGAGCTAAAGACAGTTCTCAGCCGCCATGTGGGTGCTGGGGATCGAACTCGGTTCCTCTGAAAGAGCAGTCAGAACTCCCAACCAGTTAGGCCATCTCTCCAGCCCGCCAGTACTGTTTTTATGATTATAGCCCTGTAATATAATTTGAAATATGATATAGTAATTCCCCCTGCACCCCTGCATTGCTCTTTTTGCTCAAGACTGCTTTTGCTATCTGTGGTCTTTTGATTTTCCATATGAATTTTAGGATTTTTTTTTCCAAATCTGTGAAGAAAGTCATGGGGATTTTCATTGGGATTGTATTAAACCTATATATTAGTTTGGGTAGAATGGCCATTTTTACTATATTAATTCTTCCCATCCATGAGCATGGGAGGTCTTTCCATTTTCTGGTGTCTTGTTCAATCTCCTTCTTCACGGATTTAAAATATTCATTATAGAGATCTTTAGTGTCTTTGGTCAAATTTGTTCCTAGATATTTTTTTTGAGGCTATTGTGAATGGAAAGGTCTCCCTGTACTCCTTCTCCAATTGCTTGTTGTTGACATAAAGAAAAGCTACGGATTTTTCCAGATTGTCTACTGAAACTGTTATTCATTTCTCAGAGTTTTCTGGTGGAAGTTTTGGTGTCTCTTAGGTATACTATCATATCATGTGCAAAAATGTTTAGTTTGACCTCCTCTTTTCCAATTAGCACTAATTCAATTTCCTTTTCGTGTCTCACTGCTATAGCAAGAGTTTCAAGCACTATATTGAAAAGGAGTGGAGATAGAGGGCAGGCTTGTCAGCTTCCTGACTTTAAGGGGAATGGTTCTATTTTTTCCCCATTTAGAATGATGTTGGCTGTGGGTTTGTCATATATGGCTTTAATTATGTTGAGGAATGTTCCCTCCAGTCCAATTCCCTCTTAGGACTTTAAACATGAGGGCATGTTGAATATTATCAAAGGCCTTTTCTGCATCAATTGAGATGACCATGTGGTTTTGGTCTTTCAGCCTGTTTATGTGCTTTATTACATTTATTGGTTTATGTAGGTTGAGCCATCCCTGCATCTCTGGTATGAATCCAGCTTGCTCTTGGTGTATGATCTTTTTAACACACATCTGTATGTGGTTTGCCAAAATTTTGTTTAGAATTTTTGCATCTATATTGATTAAAGAAATGGGTCAATAGTTTCCTTTTTTGGTTGTATCTTTGCCTTGTTTTGGTATTAGGGTGATTCTGGCTTCACAGAAGAAATTTAGGAGATTTCCCTGCATTTCTATACTTTTGAATAACTTAAATAATAATGTTTGCAAGTCCTCTTTAAATGCCTTATAGACTGTTGTAAATCCATCTGGGCCTGGGCTTTTTTATTTAGGAGGTTTTGTATTACTGTTTCAATTTCCTCATTTGTTATGGGTCTGTTCATGCTGTCCATCTCTTCTTGGTTAAGCCTTGGTGCTTCCCATGCTTTCAGATATTCATCCATTTTTCTTAGGTTTTCAAATTTAATGGAGTATATGTTTTTAAGTATTCTTGTATGATTGTCTGGATTTTTCCTTATCTGTTGTGTTGTTTCCCCTTTCATCTCTAATTTTATTGATTTTGAGATGCCCTTTATTTCTTTTGGTTAACTGGGCAAGGGGTCTATCTATCTTGTTTAACCTTTCAAAGAACCAGCTCTTGAATTCATTGATTCTTTTCATTGTTTGTTGTTTTGTTTTTTGTTTGTTTTGTTTCTATTTCTTGATCTCAGCTCTGCTTTTTATCATTTCTTCTTGTCTGTTAGGTTTGGGATTCACTATTTTTTTTTTCTTTCAAGTGTTTTTTAATATTTATTTATTTACTTATTTATTATTATTTTTTATGTGTATGAGTATACTGTCTGTATATAGGTTGGTACACCCATGTCCTGCAATGCCACAGAGTTCAGAAGAGGGCGTCGGATTCTCCTGGAACTGGAGTTAAAGACGGTTCTTAGCTGCCATGTGGGTGCTGGGAATTGAACCCTGGTCCTCTGCAAGAGCAGTCAGTGCTCTTAACTGCTGAGCCATCTCTCCAGCACCTCTTTCANTGGAGTTGCTCTTTCTTTTGGTTAACTGGGCTAAAGATCTTTCTATCTTGTTTATCCTTTCAATTAACCAGCTCTTGGATTCATTGATTCTTTGTATTATTTTTTTTTTCTTCTATTTCATTGATCACTGCTCTGATTTTTGTTATTTCTTCTTGTCTGTTGGGTTTGGGCTTCGTTTGTTGTCTCCTAAGTGATTTAGTTGCAGTGTTATGTTGTTTATTTGTGCCTCTTTTTTTAAATGTCGGCACTTAGAGCTATAAATTTCCTTCTTAGGACTGCTTTTAAAGTATCCCATAGGTTTAGTTGTAGTATTGTCCTTTTCATTTAATTCCAGGAATACTTTTATTTCTTTCTTTATGTTTCCCTTGACCCATTCATTATTCAGGAGTGTGTGGTTTAGTCTCCATGAGTACTTGTAGATAGTAGGGCTTATCCTGGTGTTGATATCAAGCTTTATTGCACCGTGGTATGATAGAATGCATGGAATTATTTCAATTTTTTGTATTTGTTGAAGTTTCTTATGTGTTCCAGTATATGGTCAATTTTGGAGAATGTTCCTCCGTGGAGTGCTGTATAGAAAGTATATTATTTGGTGTTTGGGTGGAACATTCGGTAGATGTCTGTTAGGTCCATTTGGTGTTCAGTTAAGATGTCTCTCTGTTTACTCTTTGTCCAGTTGACCTGTATAATGGGCACAGGGCATATTGAAGTCCCCTACTATAAGTGTGTTTGGGTTAATCTGTGCCTTAAAATTCTGTAGTATTGCGTTAATGTATTTCAGTACACCAGTATTTGATGCATATATATTCATGATTGTGAAAATTTCATTGGTAATTGTTCCTTTGATAAGAATGTAGTGACCCTCTTCATCTCTTCTGATTAGCTTTAATTTGGAGTCTATTTTGTCTGATATTAGGATAGCAACTCCTGCTTGCTTCTTGGCATCACATGCTTGGAATATTTTTTGTTTCCTCCTTTCAACTTAAGATGAAGTCTGTCCTTGAAGGTAAGATGGGTTTCTTGTAGACAACAAAAAGATGGATTCAGTTTCTTAGTCCATTCTTCCAGTCTGTTCTCTTGACTGGGGAGTTCACCCCTTAATAGTTAAAGTTACTACTGATAGGTGTATATCGTTTCACATGACTTTAGTTTTTGTTTGCATTTTTGGTCTATGCTTGCCATTCTAGAGTTGTACCTTCCTTAATTACTTTCTCTTGAGAATAGTCATTCCTTTCTTCTGTTTGTATTGCTTCAAGTATTTTCTGGAGGGTAGGTTTTTTGGGCATATATTCTTTCAGGTTTTTTATATCGTGAAAGATATTTTTTTTTCTCCTTTTACTAAATAGACATTTTTGCTGGGTAAAGTATTCTGGGTTGGCATCTATAGTCATTTAGGACTGGGAATACTTTGGTCCAAGCTCTTCTGGCTTTCATTGTTTGCACTCAAAAGTCAGCTGTAATTCTGCTGGGTTTCCCTTTGTATGTAACTTGTTTACCACTTGTTGCTTTCAGTATTTTGTCTTTGTTTTGAGTATCCAGTGTTTTTACTATGATATACATGGGGAATTTCTTTTCTGGTCTTGTCTATTTGGTGTTCTGTGTGCTTCTTGTAGTTGTATGGGTATATCTTCAACTAGGGGAAATTTTCTTCTATAATTCTGTTGAAGATCTGGTCAATACCATTATCCTGGAATTTTTCTCCTTCCTCTATGCCTATGATGTGGAGGTTTGGTCTTTTCATAGTGTCCCATGTTTCCTGGTTATTACATTCCTGTTGTTTTTTTTTTTAATTTTTCATAGTCCTTGATTGAGTATTCCTGTTCTTCCATGTCACCTTCCATTCTTGATATTCTATTTTCTGCTTCATTTATTCTGTTACCAAGGCTTTCTCCCCTCTTTTTCTGTTGACTGGATGAGTGTTCAATTTTCTTTTCCAATTCAGCTTGATATTTCTTCAGTGTTTCCTCTTCATTCCAAAGTTTATTGTTCTCTCCTTCTATTTCTTTGATTAGTTTGTCTGCATGTTCTTTAAATTCCTTGAATTCTTTGAGTACATTTCTGACATTACTTTTCAGATCTATGTCCTGGGTTACTTCTAGGGGGTTTTCATTGCAGGTGTCTTCTGTAGGCTTGGTCCTATTTAGTGGGAACTTATTATTTGGGTTCCTCGTGTTTTTGATTTTGTGCTATTGACATATGGATTTTTTTATTGTTTTCTGTTATGAATCTCGAGTATTTCTTAGTGGAGTTGAAGATTGACTTTGCTTGTTTTCCTCAGACACCTTTGTTTTTGTCTTATTATTTATAAGAGGCTGGTTGGTCTAGATTTCAATTTTTGTTTTGTTTTTTTTTACTTGGGTTGGGGGTGGGCAGCTAGTTCTCACCCTTCCATTCTGAAGCTTCTTCAGGGGATCAGGATAGGTAACAAAATCAGGTCAGCTTGAACCTCACATCACGTGATGCAAGCCTACCAAGACACCTGGGCTGACTGTAAGCCACTGGGACCAGGTCCAGGAAAGCTTAGCCTGCAGCCAGGGGAGTGGGCTGAGGTGTTCCTTAGCCAATGGTTGGGGATCTGGGGTATCACAGAGCCAAGCTGTATTGGCCTCTGGGCTTCTGTCTCACCTACTGGGTGCCCAGTTGATCCTGTGGGGAATCAGGTCTCTGGATGGGGCCCTGTCTCACCTATTAGGAGCTGGAGTTAGAACCACTGAGAGCTGAACTGGGGCACTCTGTGATGCTTGCTGGGTCAGCTCGTCTCACCACCCTGCCAGATGCCAGGTCAGGTCTCGCCTCCTCCTCTGTGCCACTCGCTGTGTCGGCTGGTTCACCACCCCACTGGAAACTGGGTTGGGCCTGGCCTCCGCCTCCATGCTGTTGGTCTTGCTGCCCTCAGTTAATGTATTTTTAATTCAGTTCTGTCTAAAGGCTATCAAGATCTAAGCTGTCCTTCAAGGTTTGTGTACACTCGCTAAAACGTGTAATTAGTACTTAAATCTACCTGTTATCTCAGAACGTTAAAACCAGCTACATTCTTGCTATTCTGGCCAGGCTGTTCTTAAACATCTGGACTCCAGTCATCCTTCTGCTTCAGTCTCTTGAGGATCTGTGATTGCAAGAGTCTGCCACCAAGGGTGCTTTTAGAAATACAGGAACAACATGCATGGTATTTCAATTCTATACTCACAATGCAAGTCACAAGGCATGTTATTTGTTATTATTAAACATCTCCAAATACCTCTGGACTACATCATAAGTTGAACTGCATACCTGTCTATGAATGGATGTAACCCATATGAAAGATTTCTTTCTAGTTCTAGGCAAGTGTTCTCTCCTACAAGGCAAAACACACGTGTGAATGAATTTTAAAATTACCACAGACCAAGAGATGGCATCTTTTCCTTTAAATATAAGCTAAAATGACATTTTTTGAGAATGAGGGCTTAAAACTAAGATTTTATAAGTTAAAAATAATAAATCACTGCCACAGTACCAGACTGGAGCATTTTGCAAGCACATTAGAAAGGTCAACATGTATATAGATGTCTGAGATCCCAGACATCACACAGGTCCTGTGTGCATGTCTTGAACCTGGTGAAAGGCTAGTGCTCTTATTTCATTAAAGCACAGGGAATGCAATGCTTAGATTCCTTTGTCCTAGTCCAACAGGCACTAAGTGGGATAGCCTGTGCTCCAGCCGTGGTGCTGTGTCTTGTCCTACCCCATTCTATCATTTATGAAACTTTTGCCTACTTATATCCTCAAGGGACACCATTAGGCTAGAGGAATAAAAAACTCCGTTCTGCTCTTCTGTTCCCATCTCCAGGTGCTTCCTCCACAGAGAAGACTACAGCAGGCAGCAGCTTCTTCTTTCTCTTTCATTTTCCCCAAAGTAATCAATTTCTCTCTCTCTTGGTCTGTCTCTCTCTCTGTCTGTCTCTCTGTCTCTCTGTCTCTCCTCTCTCCTCTCCTCTCTCCTCTCTCCTCTCTCTCCTCTCTCCTCTCTCCTCTCTCTCTGTCTCTCTGTCTCTCTCTCTGTCTCTCTCTGTCTCTCTGTCTCTCTCTCTCCTCTCTCCTCTGTCTCTCTGTCTCTCTCTCTCTGTCTCTCTCTGTCTCTCTGTCTCTCTGTCTCCATCTCTCTCACTCTCCTCTCTCCTCTCTCCTCTCTCTCTCTGTCTCTCTGTCTCTGTCTGTCTCTGTCTGTCTCTCTGTCTCTCTATCTCTCTGTCTCTCTGTCTCTCCTCTCTCCTCTCTCTTCTCTCTGTCTCTCTCTCTGTCTCTCTGTTTCTCTGTCTCTCTCTCTCTCTCCTCTCTCCTCTCTCTCTCTCCTCTCTCCTCTCTCTCTCTGTCTCTCTGTTTCTCTGTCTCTCTGTCTCTCTATCTCTCTCTGTCTCTTGGTCTCCATCTCTCTCTCCTCTCTCCTCTCTGTCTCTCTGTCTCTCTCTCTGTCTCTCTGTCTCTCTGTCTCTGTCTCTCTCCTCTCTCCTCTCTCTTCTCTGTCTCTCTCTGTCTCTCTCTCTCTCCCCTCTCCTCTCTCCTCTCTATCTCTGACTTCGCAGTGAACCGCAAACTTGCTGAGCTGATTGCAAGTTCTTCAAGAGGCAATTTGTGCAAAGCTGCCAAATTTAAGCAACCATAAATGTTTCTCAGATTCAGTGGTGCTAGACCCGAGCTAACACCAGACAGTGTCTCACATAAAAGATATATTAATATAGATAGACATCCCAACACTTTGTTAGTAAATATATCTCAATTACCATGAAATAGGGAGAATGAGAGAGAGAGAGAGAGAGAGACAGACAGAGAGAGAGAGAGAAGAGAAAGAAGGTACTCATAGATAAATACATTAAACTCAGAAATGGCAGAACCTATTCACTTGTATACTTTACATTTTTAAAAGCTTTGTTCAGAGGAAACAAGCTTCCACTCTCAACTCTACCGAGCATGTTCTCTTAAAGTCAGTTCTTCTAATGTGAAAGTGTCTATTTCTTTGGGCATATATTATGTAAGCCCGTGTGCATATTTAACTGTGTGAGCTCATTGCTATGTACATGTCTGAACAGTATAGCCCCTGTGGGCATGGCATTATTATGAGCACTAGACCTTCAGAGGTGTGACTGAGCTATAAGCAACTGGAAGGGAGCATCTGGGTCTTTTTACATCCACAGGTGAAGAAAGGATTCTGTTTTTATTTTTTATATGTCTGGATGTTTGTATCTTTGCTACTATGAAAGATTACATATGTGATTAAACAAATATACATTGAAGTGCTCAAGGTTTGCCTGTCTGTGAGTTGAGCATCATTATGAGGGAAGATGAGTGTCTCACGTACACCCTCCTTGAGTGGCCCTATGCCTGAGAATGCCAGAGTACACACATGGTCATACTGGAGAAAAGTATGTATTCATGTGCTTTGTGTCAGTCTGCCTAGAGCAAGGGCTCTGTCAGTGTGTCAAGAATGACAGAGTGTTACAGGAGAGGCATTTTCAAAACAGCCATGTTTCACTGTCAGTGTGGAAGCTGTTTCCAGCATGGCTGACAGTTTGTTGTGTTGTTAATTGATGTCAAAGCTGTGTCTGTAGAGTCTGGCACTCATGTAGTAAAGTAAAATTTCCAAACAATTCCAGACCGCTGGCAGTTGATCCTGAGTTTATGTTCTAGAAGACAAGCATTTTTGAGAAAAGAGCCACATTTCTGTTGGTTCTTCATCTAGAAGACTTGTTGACAGGGCAGGATAGTGGGATGAGGACAGGATGGGACTGGGAGCAGGACAGACAGTGACAAGACAGCCAGCCGAACTGCAGCTGCGTGGTCACTCAGGATGTTGTTGGACTCAGATCCACTGCTAACTGCTTTTAGGCTTTCTCTCCAAAACAGTAGGATCTTACACCTGAAGCCACCTGCCATCCAGCAGAACCCGCTGTTTGCAGTTCAGGCAAAAGAGTCTGGGAAGATTATATCTCAATTAACAAAACGTGGAAATTGTTTGTAGAATTGAAATCTTATTTCTCCCAATCATCTCTGTTCTTTTTCTATCAGTGTATAGTAAAGATCATGTTCCAACAAACATTGGACTAGGAAACTGTTGGTTTAGTCAGATGCTAAAAAAGAAGGGCTATAATAAGCTGGGGGCATTGATAGATGACCTTCTCTTCTCTGTGCGTGGCTTAAGTTTTTTAACTTCAAATCCAAATACCTTCCAAGTCTCTTTTTCCCCTCAATTGGTTGTACCATTTGCAGTGCAAATGTAAATCAGGAAGAGTCTCTAGAGAGAAGATGCTTTTCATTCCCTCCTTGCCCATCATACATAGCTTAGTTGATCACTTTTTTCTCAGTTGAAGCTATAAGCAACAAATTTAATAAGCTGTGTCTATGCTTATATTCATGAAATTTACAGTAAGGTAAAATGGAATTTTATAACACATAGGATAATTAAGGTAAACCATGTTTTATAGTCCACAAAAGTACTTACTATACACAACAAGCAGAGCTGTGAAAGTGTTTCCCGAAGTGAGCAGTTCTGCATATGGTGGTTTTAAACTAGAGGAGGCTTTAGAGGGGAGAGAGGCTGTTCGTCTGAAAACTGAAAGTGAGGCCTTTTGGATGATTTCATACCTGGGAGACACATGCTGTTGTCATCAGTGTGCCTGACACTCTTGCATTTCTGAGGGGACATGAAAACACCCTTCTTCATACTAAGAACACTATTGCTCATGTCTTAGAACAGAGTTACAGGTTGATTAGCACACGTAAGGAATATTCCAGGCTTCTTTAGTCAACTACAGCTTACTTCCTCCTGCCTTGTTTTCCTTGGCCTGTAGTCTTTGGGGGTGACTCAGCACTTCTCTGATGCTCCACTGAACAGGTCACCAAGTCAGACCTGCACCTGCCTCCTGATGGGAGCACCATCTTCTATGGCCACGCGTGCAAGGCAGTGGATGCTGCTTCTGCCTTGTGCACACAGAAGACACAGCATCTCCCTTTCTCTTCAGGATTTTGAGACCACTTCCACTTGTGATCAGAAGGAGGGACTAGAGAACTTGAGGCAGGAACTTCTTCATGCAAATAAGCATTTGTAAACACGCCTTAACCATTTTACTTCCAGCATCAACAAATCCTTAGTGCTTAACTGTGGTTTCATAGTACACTTTGAATAGGAGAGCTGTCTTAAATCTCTAAAGGCCAGGCTATCTGATGACTCTAATACAGTTACTCAGGCATTGGTGGAGATATTAGGCTCCTGAAGGGAATGGAACTTCAGCTTCTATGTGTGCTGCCTTAAACTCCAAAGGAAAGAGGCAAGATAAATGCTTAAGTCTGTATTTTATTTATTTATTTTATTATTTTTTGAGAATTCCATATATCTGTAGTACATTTACATCATTTCCACTCCTTACTCTTCCCTTCCAACCCCTCCTATGTTCTCCCCATATATTCTTGCTCAATTTGATCACTTTTTGATCCTCTATTATTGTTGCATATATGTGTATGTGTAATATATAATATATATTATATAATATACTATGTATAGTCAAGGATGGTAAGGAAAAGAAGGGATATAATACTATGAAAAACCTGGGGCTTCACAGATGACCATTTCCATATATATATATATATATATATATATATATATATGTGTGTGTGTGTGTGTGTGTGTGTGTGTGTGTGTGTGAGTGTGTGCATCCCACTGAGTCCATTTAAGTTAATGGTTTTACAATATGTGTACATATCTTTATGGCTAGCCTCTTGGGATTTGGTATCCTATTAAGGAGCTCATGCCTGGAGAAAACTGATTCTGCCTCTCTCAGCAGCCGTTCATTGCTTAGAGCTCTCCATCTAAACTCAGGACTGAGAAATTCCCAGATCCATGCTGGCAAGTCAGCTGCTGTTGTCACTATTCAGATCTTGTTTAGGCAACCCTATTTTTCAGATTTCGTAAGTGCAGCTTTCTACTTAATCTGTATACTTGTCTGGAGTAATGCCCCTCAATAGCTTCCCCTGAGAATTGTGGCAGTGAATGTTAGTTTTAGAATCTAGAAATTGAAATACCTGGATATTACTTTTCCATAAAAGACAAAGCTAAGGCCAGCCATCCATGACATGTTGGGTTAAGAGCAGACAGCCTTATCACTCTTCAAACTTCCTAGAGACAGATTCATTTCCACACTTCTGCTCACTGTCTACACTTCTGCCCACTGTCTACACTTCTGCTCACTGCGTCTACACTTCTGCTCACTGTCTACACTTCTGCTCACTGTCCACACTTCTGCTCACTGTCTACACTTCTGCTCACTGTCTACACTTCTGCTTACTGTGTCTACACTTCTCTTCACTGTCTACACTTCTGCTCACTGTGTCTACACTTCTCACTGTCTACACTTCTGCTCACTGTCTACACTTCTGCTCACTGTGTCTACACTTCTGCTCACTGTCTACACTTCTGCTCACTGTCTACACTTCTGCTCACTGTGTCTACACTTCTGCTCACTGTCTGCACTTCTGCTCACTGTGTCTACACTTCTACTCACTGTCTACACTTCTTCTCACTGTCTACACTTCTGCTCACTGTGTCTACACTTCTGCTCACTGTCTGCACTTCTGCTCACTGTGTCTATACTTTTGCTCACTGTCTACACTTCTGCTCACTTTCTCACTCCCTTCTCACAATGTAGCATTTTAATTTCCATACATATGACTTTACTTACTAATATTTACTGTGTTCATGTATGTGTGTTTTCATATATATGAGTGTACATGTATGTGTGGATAGGTATGCATGTGTAAGCATTTAGAGGCTACAGGATCATGTTGGGTATCTTCAGTAAATGTCACCTTATTATTGAGGTACAGTCTCTCAGTTAACCCTAGAGAAAGCCTATTCAGAGTGCAGCTGTCCAGCCTTCCATGGGACTTCTGTCTCCATCTTTCTAGTGTTGTGATCCCTGGTAGGGCCACAGTGTCCTTTTGGCATTTACGTGGGTGCTGGGATCTAAACTCAGGTCCTCACACTTATGCAACAAATATTTTACCCATTGAACCATCTCCCTAGCCCTGTATATCTGACTTTCAATGCTCTAAAACAAAGAGCAGAGTCCAGGTATGGTTTAAATTATAGTAAATTGTTGACTACCACCTTTAATTATAGGATTTGATGCAGGAAATGCTTAAATTTAGATTCGGACACAGGGGTAAATGTTCCCCAGTCCCCCTTCACGACTCCTAGCTTGATCTGAGGAACAAATGAGGACAAGCAAGCCTGCTGTTGCCTCCTAGGCAGCCATGCCTTCATCACTTCTGGAAGTCTCCTCCATCTGCTCAGAGCCTCACTGGTGGCCCCTCTTGACACTCCTTGGAGAGCTGCCACTTCCACCTTATGTTGCTTCCAGTATTCCAAATGTGGGGACTGAGTAGAGGTTACCTGCCATGTGGAGATGGATTTTAATATCCTGGTTCATTAAGGAAATGTATACTGTGAATGGTCAGACATGTCAGTGAATAAGAGGAAAGGATGCAGGAAATAGAAGTCTTTGAAATAGTCAAGCTGCATCACATAGCAGTCGCCTATTCTACCCATGTAAAACAAAGACGACAATGGGACACCTTGCTGAAGAAAATATTGCCTTAAATATCTTGTTCTGAATTGACTGATGAGAAAATCTCCTATAAGTTCAGGGATTCAGACTTCTTATAGATAAAGGGTCAAATCGTATCCAAAGTCTTTCTCTGTCACAAGACATTATCCAAATTAAAGCAGTAACAAAATTATCAGGAGGATGAAGATATTTATTTGTCTCGTAAAGTTATTGTGAAAATTAAATAAGGTAATATTTCATTATACATACACAAATGAAATTTGTTTTCATTGTCATCATTAAATAAATTACAAGTATTTTTATAATAGTTTTATTGATGTTTTGTGTATTTCAGACATCATTTCTCAGTTCGATTTAGACACATTGCCCACCCCACCCCAGATCATGTATTCTGCTATACATGTCTTTTATCTCTCTCTCAGTCTTTTTAAAGATTTTCTCTATATAGGTCCATTGTTTTGGGCAGAATTTAACTATATCAGTCCGTTCTTTGGCCCAGTCCCTATGTTGTTGTGGTTCCCTCCCCATTGTATTGTTCCAAAATATGCCTATATAAACATCATACATGTACCAGAGTAATGTCCTCCAGGAATAAACTGTATGCTAACTCTGATATATGTTTAGAAGTTCACATTTTTCCCTTCAATTTTATATTAATCTAAAATATGGGTATATACTTTTTACCCATATACATTACCATGTCTGAAAGTATGTGGTAAGTTAACTCAAGGGCTCATTAAGAGATTCACCTTATAACATCACAGTTGCTTTCAAATAGAAAGAAATATAACAATAACGTTGTTCAGCTGGTCTTTCAATTGGGGGATTTGGGGCTAGCATCCACAAATGAGGGAAACCATTCCCTGTTTGTTTCTTTGGGACTGTGTTACTTTGCTTAACTTGAAGCATAATGGCTTTGAGTTCCATCCATTTACCTGCAAAGTTCATGATGTTATCTTTTTTTACTACTGCATAGAACTCCATTGTGTAGAAGTACCACAATTTTTGTTATCCACTCATCAGTTGAAGGGCACCTGGGTTGCTTCCAGCTTCTTGCTATTGTGAAGAGGGCTACAATAAACATAGAAGTGCATGTATGTTTGCAGTAGGATGAGTCTTGTGGGTATATACCCAGGAGTGGTTGGGTCAGGTGGTAGGATCATTTTGAGTTTTTTAAGGGTCCTTCTCACTGCTTTCCACAGTGGTGGTATGAGTTTACATTCCCACCAGCAGTGGATGAGTGTTCCTCTTTCCCCACAACTTCTCTAGCATTTGGTGTCTTTTGTTTTCGTGATCATAGCCAGTCTTATCAGAGTGAAACAATATCTTAGAGTGGTTTTAATTTGAATTTCCTTAGTTATTAAAGATGTTGAACACTTTTTGAGATTTTTATTCAGCCAACGTTACTTCCTCACTGGTAAAGTCTCTGTTCAGCTCTTTACTCCATCTTTTGAGTGAGTCATTTATTTTCTTACTCCTTGGTTTTTTGAGGAGTTTATATATTCTGGAAGTTAATACTCTGTCAGATGTGTCACTGGTGAAGGTTTCCACCCACTCTGGGTTTTCTCTTCACTTCCCTGATTGTTTCTTTCACTGTACAGAAGCTTTTGAGTTTAATGAGGTCCCACTTGTCAACTGTAGAACTTATTTCCTGTGCAGCTGCTGTCTGATTTAGAAAATTTTTTCCTACACCTATGTCTTGTAGGTTGTTGCCAACTTTTTCTTCTGTCACCTTTAGAGTTTCAGGTTTCACATGGAGGTCCATTTGGAGTTGATATTTGTACGGGGTGAGAGGTAGGGGTTTAATTTTGTAGGGGTGAGAGGAAGGGGTTTAATTTTGTTCTTCTACACATGGTGATTCAGTTTTGCCAACACCATTTTCTGAAGATGCTATCTTTCCTCCAATGAGCTTTTTTGGTCCCTTTATTGAATATGAGGTGACTGAAATTGTACGAGCTCAAGTTTGGATCTTCAATTTTGTTCTATTGGTCAACAGATCTGTTTTTGTGCCAGTACCAGGCTTTCTGACTATAGCCTTGTAGTATAGCTTGAAGTCTGGTAAGGTGATCCCTCCAGTATTGCATTTTTCACTAAGGGTTGCTTTAGCTATTTGAGGTCTTTTGTTTTTCCATATGAATTTAAGGATTTTTTCCAAGTCTGTGAAGAAACTCATGGAGATTTTAATTTGGATTGCATTGAATCTGTATATTAATTTGGGTAGAATGGACATTTTTACTATGTTAATTTTTCCAATCCATGAGCATGGGAGGTTTCTCCATCTTCTGATGTCTTCTTCAATCTCCTTCTTCAGGGTTCTAACATTTTTGTTGTAGAGATCTTTGGTGTCTTTGATTAGGTTTGTCCCCATTTTTTTTTAGGCTATTGTGAGTGGGAAGGTCTCCTAATATTCCTTCTTGCTTGTTGTTGCTATAAAGAAAGGCTACTGATTTTTCTAGGTTAATTTTGTATTCTGCCACTTTACTGAAACTCTTAATCATTTCTAGGAGTTTTCTGATGGAGTTGTTAGCATCCGTCAGGTAAACTATCATGTTATCTGCAAACAGGGATAGTTTGACTTCCTTTTTTTAATTAACACTACTTTAAATTCCTTTTCTTTCCTTATTGCCCTAGCAAGTGTTTTAAGCACTGTATTGAAGAGGAGTGGCGACAGGGAGCAGCCTTGCCGGGTTCCCACCTTTAAGGGGAATGGTCCTGATTTTTCTCCATTTAGGACGATGTTGGCTGGGTTTTTTTGGTATATGGCTTTGATTATATTTAGGAATGTTCCCTTCAGTTCAATTCCCTCTAGAACTTTAAACATGAAGGGATGCTGTATTTTGTCAAAGGCTTTCTCTACGTCAATTGATATGATTGTGTGGTTTTTGTCTTTCAGATATGTTGTTTTATAGTATTTATTGATTTGCATATGTTGAACCATCCCTACATCTCTGGTATGAATCCAACTTGATCATGATGGCTGATCTTTTTGATGTGGGTCTGTATGCGATTTGCAAGTATTTTTGCATCTATCTTCATTAGTGAGGTGGGTCTATAGCTTTCTTTTTTGCTTGCGTCTTTGCCTGGTTTTGATATTAGAGTGATGCTGGCTTCATAGAAAAAGTTTGGGAGATTTCCCTCTGTATCCTTCTGAATAGTTTGAGTAGTAATGGTTGTAATATCTCTGTAAATGTTTTATAGAATTCTGTTGTGAAAACATCTGGGCCTGGGCTTTTTATAGTTGGGATATTTTTTATCACATCTTCAATTTCCTCAGATGTTATGGGTCTGTTTAAACTGTCAGTCTCTTCTTGGTTAAGCTTTGTTGGTTCCCAGGATTTCAGACATTCATCTGTTTCTCTTAGGTTTTCAAACTTAGTATAGATTTTTGATATATTATCATATGATTCTCTGAATCTTTTCTTTATCTGTCGTGATGTTTTCCTTTTCATCATGAATACTATTAATTTGGAGTTGCTTTTTCTTTCTTTTGGTTAACTGGGCTAGAGGTCTGTCTATCTTGTTTATTCTTTCACAGAACCAACTTTTGGATTCATTGATTTTTTTTTTGTATTGTTTTCTTTGTTTCTATTTCATTGATTTCTGCTCTGATTTTTGTTATTTCTTCCTGTGTGTTGCATTTAGGGTCCATTTGTTGTTGTCTCTCAATTGTTTTTAACTGTAGTGTTAGATCATTTATGTGTTGCCTTTCTGTTTTTTGTTTGTTTGTTTGTTTTTTAATATGGGCAGTTAGTGCTATAAGTTTCCCTCTTAGGACTGCTTTTAAAGTATCCCACAAGTTTTGTTGTGTTGTATTGTCTTTTTCTGTTTAGTTCCATGAATACTTTTATTTCATTCTTTATTGCTTGACCAATTCATTATTCAGGATTGTGTTTTTTAGTCTCCATTTGTTCTGGTAGCTAGTCAAGCTTATTGTGGTGTTCATATTGAGCTTTGTTGCACTGTGGTCTGATAGAATACATGAAATTATTTCAATGCATTTGTATTTGTAGAGGTGTTTTCTGTGTCCCAGGATGTGGTCGATTTTGGAGAATATTCTATGGGGTGCTGAGTAGAAAGTATATTCTCTGGAGCTAGGGTGGAATATTCAGTAGATTATTATTGTGCTGGGATCAATCTGTTCCTTGAAGTCCTATAGAATTGTATTTATAAAGTTCGGTGTGCTGGAGTTTGGTGTGTATATATATATTCATGATTGTGAAATCTTCATGGTTACTTGTTCCTTTGATAAGTATGTAGTGGCACTCTTGGTCTCTTCTGATTTGTTTTACTTTGAAGTCTATTTTGTCTGATGTTAGAATAGCAACTCCTGCTTGCTTTTTGGTACCATTTGATTTTTTTCCATCTTTTCACTTTAAGTTGGTGTCTGTCCTTGAGGGTAAGATGGGTTTCCTGGAGACAGCATATTGATGGATTCTGTTCCCTAATGCATTTTCCCAATCTATGTCTTTTGGTGGGGTCTAGGTTTTTATTTATGATGTTATACTTATTTATTTGTGTTTTAATAATAGGTAATAACTAATGAATACAAGCATCCTTCATGTAAAACCAATTTAAAAGTAGCTATGCAGAAACATATATAGCCCGAGGCCCCCATTGGAGCTTATATGTACTATCATGTTGATCAAATAAAAATCCAGTCTATATTTCTGTAGTTTCGTAGTTCACCCCAATCACAGCCCTTACATTCTACCATGCCCCCTTTTCTGCAGATTGTTCCCTAGGCTTTAGAAAAGGGACATTATGCTGTTATGCTTTTATTAGTTTCTCTCTTTAATTTCTTGGGAATAGTTTCTCTTTTCCTCTATTCTTTGAATTGCTTCAAGTATTTGACACATATTCCTTCATTTCGTTTATGTCATGAAATGTTTTTCTTTCTCGAACTATAATTGACTGACTTTTTTTGGGTATAATAATCTGGGTTGGGATCTAAAGGCATTTAGCACTGGGGATACTTTGGTCCACGTTCTTCTGGCTTTCATAGTTTGCACTGAGAAGTCAGCTGTAATTCTGATGGTTTTCCCCCTTATATGTAATTTGTTGTTTTTCTCTTGTGGCTTTCAGTATTTTGTCTTTGTTTTGAGCATCTAGTGTTTTAACTCTGATATGGCGTGGGGGATTTCTTTTCTGATCTTGTCTATTTAGTGTTTTATGTGCTTTTTGTGTTTGTATAGGTTTGTCTTTTTTTCAGTTTGGGAAATTTTTCTTCTATTATCCTGTTGAAGATCTGATCAATATAATTGTCTTAGGATTCTTCCCCTTCCTCTACCCCTATGATACAGAGATTTGGTCTTTTCATAGTGTCCCTCATTTCCTGGTTATTCCACTCTTTTTTTTTTTTTAATTTTCATAATCCTCACTTGAACATTTTAGTTGTTCTGTTATCCTGCAGGTCTGATATTCTATTTTCTGATTCATCCATTCTGCTTCTGAGGCTTTCTCCCATCCTTTCCTATTGATTGGATGAGTATTCCATTTCCTTTTTCATTTCATCCTGTGATTCTTTAGTATTTCCACTTCCTTTTGGAGCTTATCAATCTCTACTTGTAGCTCCTTGCTTTGCTGGTCTGTTTCATTTTTCATTTCAGCCTGGGATCTTTTCAATGTTTACACTTCCTTCCAGAGTTTGTCATTCTGTTCCTCTAGTTCTTTTTGGAGTTTGTGTTTCTCTTCCTCTGGTTCTTTTTGGAGTTTGTCATTCTCCCCCTCTAGCTCTTTCCAGAGTTTATCATTGTTCCCTTCTAGTTCCTTCCTGTGTTTTTCATTTTCTCCCCCTTTCTGATTTGTTCTTTATACTCTCTGATTTCTTTGAATATGTCTACAACTGTTCTTCTAAGGTCAATGTCTTGGTTTCCTTCCAGCGGGATCTTCATTGTAGGGATCTTCTATAGTATTGATCAAGTTTGATGTGGATTTATCATGGGCTTTTCTCATGTCGTTATTTTTTTCACTGTGGCCTTGACATGTGAGTTTATTTTTTGTTTGTATTCTGGAGCTAGTCTCAAATGTTGTTATGGATGGTTGGTTGGTCACTCACTGTGCTTCTTGCTTTTCAGTTCCTCTACATTGGCTGTGGGACCTAAGATCACTAACACCATGTCTACTGGATTGTATGCACCATAACTCCACCAGCTTACTGGATCCTCTGCACCACTGCTTGGTGGGGAGAGGGAGGGAGAGGGGGGCTGTGGTGTGGCAGGGCATGGTGACCCACCTGGACCCTGAGGCACACCTCTGGGTGGTAGCATGTGATCCCGTGGCTTCCCAGACCACCTGAGAGTCCTGAGAGTGCACTGGGCTCCTGGCAGGCTGCTTAGCCAATTACAAGTATTACTTGAACACTAAGCATAAAAATTAATAAGTGAAATATCAAGATTATCTTCTTATTTGATGATAAGGTTTAAAATAAAAGCTCTTGCTGGGCGTGGTGGCGCACGCCTTTTATCCTAGCACTTGGGAGGCAGAGGCTTGCAGATATCTGCGAGTTCGGGGCCAGCCTGGTCTACAGAGTGAGTTCCAGGACAGCCAGAGCTACAGGGAGACCCTGTCTCAAAAAGACCAAAAAAAAAATAAAAATAAAATAAAATAAAAGCTCTTGATGGGTGTGCGGTGCACGCCTTCAATCCCAGCACTCAGGAGGCAGAGGCAGGTGGATCTCTGTGAGTTCAAGACCAGTTTCGTCTACAGAGGTGGGCTCCAGGCCAGCTGCGACTAAAGGGAGACCCTGTCTCAAAAATACCAAAAAATAAATAAAATAAACAAGAGCTCTTATGTTTTTTTCTCTATTCTGACATTCCATTGTTTTGATTTATTTGTGACACTTTTCTCAGTACCTTTCAGTAAGTTTTGTTCTCCTCACAATCATGTAGATTAGAGTGGGCTCCATGTGGTTTTAAGAATATTTTGTTATGGAAACTCTGTGTGTATGCGTGTGTGTGTGTGTGTGTGTGTGTGTGTGTGTAATTGTCCAGTGGAGTAGTGTGATATCTCACAATAGCACAGATTCTTCATAGTGAATATATGTAGTTTTGGCTAAAACATGTTTTTTTTAATACATGCTAAGTTATATAGATATATTTTTAACTATTGAAATCGTATTACATTCAGTATAGGACAAAATTATAGCAGTCACTAATCATAAGGTGGTATCTAGCACAAAAGCAGACTGTTATGTCAGAAATAAGAATGAATTGGTGGCCATTATGTGTTTGAGCCAGGCATGAGCACTGGGTGCAGAAGCCAAGGACTGTCTTAAAACCCTTCCTTTACTTCCAGAGAACTTCTTTCCAGCTGTGATTCTCCAGAGTGAGAGCTTGACTTTTCTTCCAGACTAAAATTGACATAGCAATTTGGCACATGCTGCTGGTAAAATTCCTGGAGGAATGAATGATATCCAGGGAGTGATGTCAGCCATGATGTCCAGACTTGTTTACAACTGCCAATGATTTAATTGAAATACAGCTGTAGGATTTAAAATACAACTGTGCTTGGCTTTGTCCAATATTTTCCAATCTGTTGTCCCAGCCAACTTCTAAATTGACACTCTAAGACTGTTACTGAAGTTAATCAGTTCACATAAGCAATGTTAGGGTCTGCTAACATCTTTGGATCCTGGACTTTTGAACAGTATTGAAGATGGTAATGATTATTGAACACACATGCACATAATTGAATTTTAGTATACATTTCATAAAATACATCTTAATCATATTGGACTTTCTGCCCTATCTGCACCCCCCACTTACCACCTCACTGGATTTCGTCCATTCTGTCACATGTTAGACTAAAGAAATTTCAATTTGGGTATGGTCTGTGGGGTCAGAGAGTGGAACGTGGTAGTTTGAATGAGAAGTGTCCCACACAGGCTCAAGTATTTGAAGACTTGTTTGGTTGGTCACACTTTTGGGGTAGGATCACAGAATATTTGGTAGGTGTGGCCAGCCTAGCAAGGGGAAACACATCAGGGGGCTGTAAGAATTCAGAGCCTTGTCAAACTTGCAGTTTGACAACTGGTTCTCTTAATTCATTTTGTGAGAAGAGGGGTTCAAACACTGGTCATCAGACTTGAGGGCAAGCATCTTCACTCACTCAACTATCTCACTGGCATGCAATTGACCCATTTGATCAGAAAGAAGGAAGATAATTTGTTGGATTTTTTTCCCATGGTTTACAAGAAAAATCATACTGAGACTTGAATTCAGGTCTCTGATTCCAAAGATCGTTTCTAGTTGTATAAGGTAGACATTCAAAGGTGAAATGAGGAAGGAATCAGACCAGATGCTGAATCCTAGGGAAAATAAATTCTCTTGTCCACATTGTCCATTTGTCTTCTTCATTTCCTGATGGTTCTCACTCAGCCACACTTGGATGCTAATGCATGAAACTTGTCCACTGGATTACAGGGAAAAGGAAAAAGGGAATGAGAGACAGCCACCAGCAGCTATCCTTAAACCTTAAGGCCAAAGGCTGATAACCTTTCCTAAGCCCACCTGTCTCATCTAATATCTACACCAGGCAGTGCCCTACCAGTACTCCTGGATCCTTCAGGATGCTGCTTGCTTAGCACTTTACAGCCTAAATTCCACCAGCACACACTTACACCACACACACACACACACACACACACACACACACATAGACACACACACACACACACACACACACACACACACACGCCAGTGATCATGCTGATTGTACTCACTGGACATCCAAAGGCTGGCATCTGATTGATTTTCCCCAGCCAAATTCCACTATCAAAGACCACTTAAGCCTGATGGACTAAATACTTGTGTGATAATAACAGCTGGAAGTTCCTGTCTAATGATGAAAAGAACTTCTGGGGCTGGAGAGATAGCTCAGTGGTTAAGAGCACTGACTGCTCTTGCAGAGGACCCATATTCGATTCCCAGCACCCACATGGTGGCTAAGAACTGTCTTTAACTCCAATTCCAGGGGAATCTGATGCCCTCTTCTGACCTCCGAGGCATTGCATGACATGGGTGCACCAACCTACGTGCAGACAGTACACTCATACACATAAAAAATAATAAAATTAAATTAAAAAAAAATAAAAAAAGAACTTCTTTATTTGTCCAGAGCATTCTGTTTTTATGCCCAGAGTGGCATATATTCCAGGGCCTGCTTTCAGAACTGCTGCCTCATGTTCTGTAAACATCACCAGGAGTACTTGTTACTTCATTCCCAGGGCTGTCTCATGGGTTCGCTAATGCAGGCAAATCAGCCTAGGGCCAGGTTTTGGTGTAAATAGACAAGCAGGTAATTTAGCAGAATGCAGCCACAGGTGGCCTCTTTTTTACCTACAATTTCCCACACAGGGGAAATCTTTATTAAGGCCTCTACTTGAAGTCATCCAGGAAGCTTATAAAAAAAAAGGCAATTTCCATGAAAACTCAAAACCCTTCTTGTCCTCCGATGTTCTTTCAAACTGTGGAGTCTGTTACATGCTGTTCTTCAAGGCTGTGGTTGGAGAAAAAGCAGCTGAGTGTACAGGAGACTGCATACATGTGCACAAACTGAATGAGGAATGTACCGGAGACTGCATACATGTGGACAAACTAAATGAGGAGTGTACTGGAGATTGCATACATGTGCACAAATTGAATGAGGAGTGTACAGGACTGTATACATGCGGGCAAACTGAATGAGAATTGTACAGGAGTCTGCATACATGTGGACAAACTAAATGAGGAATACCATTTTAGCTAATTTTCTTAACTCCAACTCATCCTATCTCAGATCAATAGTAGATAGATAGATAGATAGATAGATAGATTAATAACAGATAGATAAATGCAAGTGGTGTATGCTAGATAACATTACTATTAACTTGACATGGCTGAGTGGAGGGACCCTCAGTTGTGTAATTGCCTCCATCAGTCTGGCATGTGGCCCCATGTCTGTGGGGCATTTTCTTGATTGTTGAGAAATGTGGGAGGGCTCAACCCACTATGAGTGGTGCCACCCCTGGGCAGGTTATTCTGTATTGTGCAAGAAAGCAGGCTGAGAATGGGCCTGAGGAGCAAACTAAAGCTCAGGTTCCTGCCCTGAGCTCCTACCTTGGGCTCCCTCAGTGATGAACAGTGACCTGGGAGATGTGAGCAAATTATAAGCTCCTTCCTTCCCAAGTTGCTATCTGTCAAAGTGTTTGGTCACAGCAATTGATAGCAAACTTAAACATGGTGTATGTGTATTAAATTATTACCAGTTGAATGGGTGGTTTAGAAGACCTTTAACATTCCTCAATATAATCAAAGCCATATACAACAAACCCACAGTCAACATCATCCTAAATGGAAAAAAAATTAGAAGCATTCCCCTTAAAGGCAGGAACCTGGCAAGGCTGCCCCCTGTTTGCACTCCTCTTCAATATAGTGCTTGAAATGCTTGCTAGGGCAATAAGACAAGAAAAGGAGATTAAAGGAGCGCTAATTGGAAAAGCGGAAGTCAAATCATCCCTTTGTTCAGATGATATGATTGTTTAGCTGAGGGACGCTAAAAACTCCAGCAGAAAACTCCTAGAAATGATTAATAGTTTCAGCAAAGTGGCAGGATACAAAATTAACCTAGAACAATCGGTAGCCTTTCTTTACACCAACAACAAGCAACTGGAGAAGGAATATAAGGATACCTTCCCACTCACAATAGCCTCAAAAAACAATAAAATACCTGGGAACAAACCTAACCAAAGATACCAAAGATCTCTACAACAAAAAATTTAAAACCGTGAAGAAGGAGATTGAAGATAACATCAAAAGATGGGAAAATCTTCCATGTTCATGGATTGGAAAAAATTATATAGTAAAAATGTCCATTCTATCCAAATTAATATACAGATTCAATGAAATCCCAATTAAAATCCCCATGAGTTTCTTTACAGACTTGGAAAAAAATCCTTAAATTCATATGGAAAAACAAAAGACCCTGAAGAGCAACCCTTAGTGAAAAGTGCAATACTGGGGGGATTACATTACTAGATTTCAAGCTATATTACAGGGCTGTAGTCAGAAAGACAGCCTGGTGCTGGCACAAAAACAGACCCATTGACCAATGGAACAAAATTGAAGATCCAAACTTGAGCTCATACAATTTCATCCACCTCATATTCGATAAAGGGGCCCAAAAAGCTCATTGGAGGAAAGATAACATATTCAGCAAATAGTGCTGCCAAAATTGGGTCACCATTTGTAGAAGAACAAAATTAAACCCCTACCTCTCACCCTGTACAAAAATCAACTCCAAGTCTATCAAAGGCCTCAAATGTGAAACCTGAAACTCTGAAAGTTGTAGTGTCACCCTGCAACATGTAGGGGTGGACGCTCAAACCCCATCCACTGGATTACAAGAGAAAGGGAAAACATGAGACAGCTACTAGCAGCTGTCCTAAACCATGGGGCCAAAGGCTGATAACCTTTCCTCTGCCCACCTGTCTCTAACATCTACACCAGGCAATGCCCTATCAGCACTCTCAGGTCCTTCAGGCTACTGCCTGATTGGCACTCTACAGCTTAATGGCAGACTGCCACCTGATAGGTGCTCTACAGTCTAATATGCCAGGCTGTTGCCTGACAGGATCTCTCTAGTCTAATTCTCACCCACAGCTAGCAACCTGATAGGTCTCCTTCTAGCCCCACACGAGCTTCCCAGGTTGGTGGTCTGCTGAACCACCATCCAACCCACTGGTCACAACTACACAAGCCTGATGGGCTAAGATTACACATGCAAAATAATGTTCAGGAGTCCCTGTCTGATGGTAAGAAGGATTCATTTATTAATTCACAGCATTCTATTTTTATACCCAGAGTGACATCATATCTGGGTCTGGTTTCAGACCCCATGCCTCATGTTCCATAACATCATGAGTACTAGCATCACAAGCAAGAGAACTCATGAGTGCTTTTGATCCCAAGGTGTCACAGGCTTGCTAATGCACAGGCAAATCCTGCCTAGCACCAGGTTTCAGTGTAGACAGACAAGCGGGTAATTTAGCACAATGGAAGCCACAGGTGGCCTCCTTTTTCCCTACAGAAACTGACAGAAGGAAAAGTTGGCATCAGTCTACAAGATGTAGGAATACAAAAAGACTTTCTAAATCAAACAGCAACTGTGCAGAAAATAAGGTCAACAGGGTACAAGCGGGACGTCATCAAACTCAAAAGCTCTTGTATAGCGAAAGAAACAATCAAAGAAGTGAAGAGAAAATCCACAGACTGGGCAGAATCCTTCGGCAGTGATACATCTGTCAGAGCATTAATGTCCAGAATATATGAACTACTCAAAAAACAAAGAAGAAAACAAATGACTCACTCAAAAGATGGAGTAAAGAGCTAGAGAGGATTCACCAGGGAGGAAGTAAAGATGGCTGAGAAACATCTTAAAAAATGTTCAACATTGTTAATAATTAAGGAAAGGCAAATTAAAACTACTCTAAGATATCATCTCACTCTGATAAGACTAGCTAAAGTCAAGAAAACAAAAGACACTAAATGCTGGAGAGGTTGTGGGGCAAGGGGAACACTCATCCACTGCTGGTGGGAATGTAAACTCATACAACCACTGTGGAAAGCAGTGTGGAGAACCCTTAAAAGACTCAAAATGACCCTACCACCTGACCCAGTCATATCACTCCTGGATATATACCTGCAAGACTCATCTTACTGCAAACATACATGTACATCTATATTTATTGCAGCCCTCTTTACAATAGCAAAAAGCTGGAACCAACGCAAATCCTCCTCAACCAACAAGTGGATAACAAAAATGTGGTACATCTACACCATGGAGTTTTTTATGCAGTGCTGAAGAAAAAGATGACATCATGGACTTTGCAGGTAAATGGATGGAACTCGAAGCCATTATGCTAAGTGAAGTAACACAGTCCCAAAATCCAAATAGGGAATGGATTACCTCATTTATGGATGCTAGCACCAGATGCCTAGTTGAAAAGCAAGCTGAGCAACATTATTATTATATTTCTTTCTATATGAAAACAACTGTACTGTTATAATTTGAACCTCTTAATGGGCCCTAGAATTAACTTACCACTTATTTTTCAGACATGGTAATTAACATATATGGGTGGAAAGTATGTATTCATAATTTAGAGTAATATAAAATTAAAGGGAAAAATAGGAGTTCCTAAACATATTTCTGAGTTAATATACAGTTTATTCCCAGAGGACATAAGTCTGATACATATATGACATTTATATAGGCATATTTTTGAGCAATACAAATGGCAAGGAACAACAACAACATAAGGGCTGAGTCAAAGAATGGACTGATACAGTCAAATTCTGCCCAAAGCAACAAACCTCCATAGAGAAAAACTTTAAAAAGACAGAGAAAGACACAGGACATGTATGGCAGAATGCAGGAACTGGGGTGGAGTGGGGGAAAGAGAAAGGGGATTATGTCTAAATTGAACTGAAAAATGATGTATGAAATACACAAAACATCAATAAAATATTATATTTAAAAAAGACCTTTGCCAAGCATGGTGGCACACGCCTTTAATCCTAGCACTTGCGAGGCAGAGCAAGGTGGATCTCTGTGAGTTCAAGGCCAGCCTGGTCTACAGAGTGAGCTTCAGGCCAGCTGGGACTAAAGGGAGACCCTGTCTCAAAAACACACACAAAAAAAGACCTTTAAATCACTTTCCAAGTAAAAAACTTAAGGTCATTCATTATTTCAATAAATCTCTCTTTGACCATTTGGGTACCAAGAAATGAGCTGACCCTTTTGATAGTCTGACTAAAATACTCAGCCTAAGGTAAGACATAACACTAAAGATGATCACATGAATCATAGACGTATTTTGAGCATATATACATGTATACAGTTATTTGTATCCTTTTTTTTAATAACATAGACTATTGTTTCATATGTTGTAGGAGTTGATGAAAAACAAGTATTTTAAGCTTCACTGTCCTTCTTTCCTTTACCCTACTTTGAAAACACTGTCCTTGTAAATATGAACTGACACACCAGTTTCTGAATCCAGAGGTGACAACTTACCATCTAAAAAGCGACAGATGACATTCTGCCAAGCTCCCTCTCTCTATATCACTCTTTCATCCTTCGATGTCTCTTGGAGACAGATTCACAATCCTCAAAAGATTCACAGGCCAAAAACATTGTTATTATTTATACTTAGCTTCTTCTCCTAGCTTTGAAATAAATGACTTGTAGTCAAACAGAAGAAAAACAGAAAATGTGTATTCTCTATCAATCTTCTCACATCCATAGAAGTTAAGATTTACAATACCAGAAGGCAGTAGGGAAGGTGCTCTAGATAGGGAGCTAGAAGACTGGTTTCTGGGTTAGAGATGATTTAAGGATAAGTGTTAAAGTGGTATGTGTTTGGAAAGTTCTTGCATCTTGTAATTACTATTATGTTTTAGTATGATTTTTGTACAAGCTTGCAAAAGCCATTTAACCTCATATTATGTTTATATAAAACAGTAAATTTTAACTAGCTATTGTTGTCAATTCAGTAACCAATCCAAAATACTTGTTCATATAAAACACAATTGTACCTTCAGGTGCTTTTGAAGAGTAAATTGTACCAAGTACTAGTTCATAACAGGCACTATATATTGATATTAGAAAGAAGGAAACAATAATAGTATTCTAAAGTATGCACATGACCATTGGAAACAGCAGTACCAAATGAGGAAATTTTAAAATGTATTTTTATTATTATTATTATTACAACTTTGAGCCTCATTCTTGATATTAAAATCACTCATTTAATTTTTTGATAATGTTGCCTTTTCTGTGAATCCAGCCATAGCCACAAGATGACAACACAGCTTCCAGACATTGTTCCTGGAAGCAAAAGTTGGAGACCATCGCTCATCTTCTTTTTTTTTTTTTTAATGGATTTTTAAAAAATTTTTATTTATTTCTGTATCATCTTCTTAAAAGGCTCATTTGTTGAAAAGAGAAAGATGTCCTCTAGGAGTGCCTTCAGGAGACCTGGATTACATTACAACCTGGAATATCATTACTAGTCATTGGCTTAGGGGTGGCAAAGGAGAGCTGCATTCTTGGCATGTGCCAAATCAGTCTTGAGATTTTCATCCTCTTAAACGTCATTGCATAAAACTATCTGAGACCACAAGTTTCAGGTAAAAGACAGAAATCTGTGAAACAGGTGCATACTGCAATCCTCGAGGCCATCTTCTCTGTCCCACTTTCTGATACACCATTTTCCTTATACAAAGGAGGGTGCTGGCCCAAACTTATGAGTTCGTGATCTTAGATACCAGGCTTACGATAGATATTTACATTGACACAGCTGGTTTTTGTCCCCTGGTCAGTCATACTCTCCACAAGAGTCTGTTTCCAAACAATGAATATTGTATCCTTTACTTAGTCAATAAGGGTTTGGAGATCTTCTACAAAGTATCTTTCTGTTGCACCAAAGGACATTGTGATCACTTCTACTGAGCTCTCAGTCATCTCTGACTGAAATTTGAACCTCCTGAAGTGGTTGTTTGCCCAGGATCCACTCACAGACAACAGACTTTTTACTTATTCCTTGGTTAATTCAGGGAAGCATTCCTGCTCCATGGGATAACAAATGTTGCCTTCAAACTCTAAAATGGTCCAGTGAGCACACTGCCTATTAATGACAAACAATGTAAAGCAAATAATTTGTCTCTCACCTTAGCTGAAAAGTCTGGCATGCATCACACTATGGGCCCCCCAAAATCTCCTCTATGTCTTTGCAGGGTTTGGTTTTTTAAAACACTCTTTGGAACACATGCACTTTACTGAGGAAACCAGATAACTTAAGAGATTGTTTTCCCAAGCAGCATGCTAGTGTGCAGAATTCAGAGGTAATCAAAGCTCTGCAGAGCATATGTGACAAATCTCTGTGGCAAAAAGTAATGAGGCTTTTACAGGGAGTATGGCTTTCATTTAGACTTGAAGTTACCAGCTTTCTTTGTTGGTAGGGATTGAGAATGTGCATTCATTAAGATCATTAGCTATATATAAAGCGCTTGAAGCTATGGTTTATGTCTCCAAAAAGAACACTGAGGCTGGAGATAGAGGCTGTGCTGTGGGTGTCTATCCATGACCAAGTGGGTGACTGAGTGGTTGGTATACAGCAGGCCCTTCCTACACTGTTGGGGTCTTTGAAAACAGCATCGATTTCTGAAGATTTCTCCAGGGTACAGCATTGTTGTGATTTACTATTTTATTCTGGGATGGGAGCCAGTTTCAAGAATTTAAACCTTGAAATCATGCTATGTGGCTTTCTTCTAATGTTTAACAGGAAGAATGTGTGCCAATTGCATCTTTCCTAATTTTACATGGAGGCCAAAGCAATAATGTTAGATGATTGTGCAGACATATTAGACAGAGTTGAGATCCTAAGTCTTTAAGATAGCCTTGAATATAGTCCCCGGCTCCACAGATTTCTACACAATGACAGGACCCAATGGTGTTTGAGAATGCTCTAGAAGCATTGTTGACCAGAACATTTGTCCATGAACCTTCTAAAATCTACTTGATTCATTACCATTAAAACAGGTTAGGTAACTTAATGATTCAGTTATGAAACTTGGTGTAGAATTGTAGGATATTTCTTTTTAAATGAAAGGCATCCCCTTTTTACATTCAGCTCTGTGCTTTATAACTCTCAGGCATATCAAAGGGAAACAGTCACCACTTCCCACTGGAGTGATGCTACTTTAGTTTCTGTGTAAGTTTGAATAACATTCTCAACAGTTGCCCTTCTTTCTCACTCCTAGAACCTGAATCCTAAAGCCAAAACTAGGTCACACTGCCATTCTGGGATGTGGAAAGTATGTAAGAGGGTAGGGAATGAGGAACAAATGAGTAGACAATGATCTGGAATTCAATAAACGAATAGTGAGTTCTGGGTGGTTTTTATGCTGATCTAGAGTAAAATGGGAAAATGTAACCTGACAAGGGTGTGTCACAAACACTAAGTGTAATAGAAAGAAGGTGGATTTGGCTCTAGACAGTAAGTAGCAGGTATAGTCTGAGCAGCAAGGAGTGGGTTTGATAAAATTTCCTCTATCTGAACACATTTGGATCAAAGGTTTCATGTGAAGTACTTCTGAGATTCTGGTAACTATTCTGTAAAAAAGCTTTTATTATTATTATTATTAATTATTATTTTTATTTTATGTGTAGAAGTGTGTCAGCTTCATGTATGTATGTGCACCCATCTCAAGCAATGCCCAGTACTGGAGATATTAATAGTTGTTAACCACCATGTGGGTGCTAGGAATCAAACCTGGGTCCTCTGTAAGAATAGTCAGTGCTCTTGACTACTGAGCTATTTTCCAGCCCTTGAAAAAGATTTTGATGATAGGGGACAATTGATTAAACAAAATTAAAGCCTTTCAAAATGAAGTTCATTTCTATTCAAGTCTTTATTATACAGAAGTACTTGTGATATTTAAAACTGGCTATTGTAAGCAGCACCTCTATAAACACCCCAAGGTTCTTCATCTTCCTATTTGAAGTGGATTGATGATTTACAGATCTATACCATCTTTCTGAGGTATAGCTTGAGGGCTGTGGTTTGATAAAAGCCTGGCTTCCATTGGCATGGCAGGGCGTTTGCCCAGGCCGGATGAGCAGGCCAGACCTGGTGAACTTTGCTTTGCATCCATTCTGCAGAATAGCATGATCAGTTCTATTTCCCTAAGACACCCAGCTACTGAGGCTTCATTGAAAATTCAGTCCTAGGACTAGACAACAGTGCACGGCTACTATGCTACACACACAGTTCTGTATATTGGTCACTTTGTTGCTGTTGCTATGGGTCTTGTCCTCCAGGTGATGATAAAGGGTGGTATTCTTGGAGGCCATCATTTGTAAAGTGAATTTTCATGTAAATATTGTTGACAGCACATGGAGAAGTGGTTCCAGATGCACTGTCATTTACTCGGTTATATTTCCTGCTGTTTGTTTTTGCACGTAGATGTCTTTCTGGAGTCTTAGCAGTGTTCCAGGTGATGACACTCATCAACGATACAGGGCCTGGTTTACACATCTATACTCTGAAGACAAAGCTCTTCCACCTATGAAAAAAATCTCACAGTAGGAGACTCAGCCACCTTGCATTCTCAGCATTGGATTCTTTCAGTTTAAAAAAAATCCAGAAGGAAATTTTCACTTAGCAGGGGTCCCGTGAGGGAATCCCAGGAGACCCTCTAATGATGTCTCATGACAGGTAAGCCTTTAACTGTATTTCGCGGTTCCTAAATAGTTCTATTTTGATGCTTATCTTTTTCCGTACTTAAGCTGCACTCATGTGATACAGTACATTCATGGACACTGAACTCCAGCAGACCTATGCCCAATTCTGGTTCTTCTATTTCCTAGCTGAATAACCTTGGCCTTTTTCTTTCTAAGCACCACTCTTATTATCTGTTTAAAATGCAAAGAACTACAGTGTGGTCTGACAGCATGCACATGCGTATACAGTGAGGGTTTTACATGAATTGAAAGTCCTTGAGGTGTTAATTATTGAAACAACGTTGGCAACTTCCACTATTAACAACATCACTTGCAGATCCAGGCTGAAGGAGGGAAGCTTGCTATACCCAATAAATGCTAATATCCAAAGATGACAGTCATTATGGTACTTATAAAATCAAATGTCAAATAGAAACCCAAGCAACTAAAATTGGAATGAAGAGTATTTACGATGAGATGATAAAATTAAGTTTATAAATACTATGATAAAACATGTAAATGTAATTTTAGTTTAAGTTAATGAAAATAGAAGATAAGTTTTAATGTGTTGCATGATGTCTTTATTGAGGTTCAGATAGGTTCTGGTACAAGTGAATTTGGGTACAAGCTGAAGGCTGCTTAGGGTGAGGCTTAGGACTGAGCTGGCCGGGAGTGCTTCTGAAGATCCGCATAGTGGCTGAGGTGGATTTCCATCTTAGCATTTGGCCTTAAGCTTGCTGAAAGAAAGGGTAGGAGCAGTGGGGAACCATGAACCTTGCTTCCTTGGCTGCCTGAAACTTGGTAGGCCACACTCACCCTCAAGAACTTATTCAGCATCTCCAAGGAACACAGCCTCCATGGATTAGAACAAGCAAAGGTGACAGAGGTCAGCTAAGGCAGTTTTCAGATCTTAGGCTCATTGAAATCAAGGAACTTCTTACAGTGGATTAGCTAGCACTGGTTAATTAAATTAAGTTGACAAATTAAAATGGGAAATATTATCCTGTCCATATTTAGAAATGTGTAAACATTATGAAGCACATGGATCACCTCACAGCTCCATCAGTTGTTTTCTTTGAGGTGTGCAGTTGTTAATACTTAAAAGTTACTCTTAGCAAATTATAAGAATGAAGTCCTCTGTTATTAACTGCAGTCACCATGTTTTACAGTACATCTCTCAAGGTTATTCTTCCTATCTGTTTCAGTTACTTTTCTGTTGTTGTGACAAACTCCATGACTAAGACAACTTGCAGAAGGAAGGAAGGGTTTATCGCACTTATGGTTCCAGGGAGATGGCAGACCAGCATGGCAAGTGGCAATGTGAACAGAGAGCTGAAAGCTCACATGTTCGATCAGGCACATGAAGACAAGGGTGTCAGATGGAAATAAGACAAGGCTATGTACTCTCAAAGCCTGTGCCCAGCGACATGCTTCCTCCAACATGACAGGCTCTCCTCAACATGGCCCTCTCCAAACCTTGCCACCAAATGGGGAACAAGTATTCAAATACTTAGTGCCTGTGGGAGATATTCTCATGTAAACCACCATATTACCTAAATTAAGTTATATAGAGATATGGCATAGGATGGGTTTTCTCTAGGATCTATGACCTCTCTAGCCATGTGCATATGGCTAGGAAGGCCACAACTAACTTGTAGTGAATAAGATACTGGAGAGCCCGTGTCCCTCAGTAGGATTCAGACTAAACCTCACCCAACCAGGCCTCAGGGACCATTGCACAAGAGGATATGGAAACATTGTAAGAGCCAGGGTTGGTGCATGAACATAAGGAAAGAGGCTTTTAGGCCTCAGGGGAACTTGCTCATGAACTTGCAACAATGTTGTCTGCATGCACATGACTGATGGAGACTCAGTCAGACAAAAACTCAGCAGAGAACTGGGGAAATGGCCAACAGGCTACAACTCTAGCCCAAGAACTATTGGCAAATGATTATTGTGGGGTAAGGGAGAGTAAATCTTTAAGGGAATCATTCTGGATGGGATGACTAGACTCCAGTGGATGAACTTGCACAAAAGGGATCTCTGGATACAAATGCTTGACTATATAGAATTTAACATATATGCCAGAACACCTGAAATCTGGTTGGTGGGGCTGTGAGCGATGGGGAGGGAGAAGGGTCTAAATTTGTTTAAAATGTACTATGAAATGTAGAAAAACTCAAAAGTTGGAGAAAAAATAAAATTATATAGCATTTGACAAGCACAGTTAATAATTAAAGAATTTATATTTTAATATGTTTTAATTGGATCCTAAAACTCATCTCCCATTTATTAGTCCATCTGAATCAAATAACTCCATGTCTGAAGAATAGAATGAGAGGACATAGTACACAAATAAAGAGTATAGGCAGTTAAGAGCACCAACTGCTCTTGCAGAGGACCCGGGTTTGATCCCCGGCACCCACATGGAGGCTGGGAGCCGTCTGTAACTCCAATTCCAGGATAACTCCAGTTCCAGGGGAATCCGAGACCCTCTTCTGACCTCCACGGCATTGCACGGCATGGGTGCACAAACCTGCATGCAGTCAGTACACACAAACACATACAAAAATAAGTAAAAATTAAAAAAAAAAAGAAAACCAGCACATAATAAACTTAAATAAGTGAGTACATAAAAAGGAATTGTCCTTTCAGATTCCCTTTGCGTCTTCTCCTGTCGCTTTTAACTTGAATCTCAGGCTTGAGTGACCTTCTTCAAGCAAGGGCCTGCCGGCCCACTACCCACTCCTTGTCTCTATTAAGAGATAAGGGGCATGCCTTTAATCCTAGCACTTGGGAGGCAGAGGCAGGCGGATCTTTGTGAGTTCAAGGCCAGCTTGGTCTACAGAGTGAGTTCCAGGCCAGCTGGGGCTACAGGGAGACCTGTCTCGAAACGACAAAAAAAAAAAAAAAAAAAAAAAAAAAAAAAAAAAAAAAAAAAAAAAAAAGATAAGGGTTCTTTGCAGCAGGGTGATGATGTGTCACTGTGGTCTAATCCCATATCCATCAGAGTTAACTCCCATGATGCCTACTCTGGCCTGATTGTCCTCCAGCACTAGTCATATCATACTGTTTCTCCTTTTAAAAGGATTTGAATTATTGTATCTCCTGTACTTAGAACTCTGTACACAAGCTGTTCTTCTATAAACATCAAAAGTATAGATTCTGATGAAAGTATTCCTTTTGATTATTCTCTGTACAAAATTGGTGCTATGATCCATGAATCTTGGGGTGACCCTGGTTAAGGGGATTGAGAGAACCTTCAGCTTTAAGCAGTTGGTAAGCTTCTATATCCGATAAACTTCTGGGAGCATCCCAGGAGTACGACAGGATGGAAGATACATAGATAGATTTTATTATGCTGTTGAACACTTTTGAAAGCAGTTCCAAGTTACAGCATGTGGCTTAAATGGTAAAGTATAATGATAAATAAATCACTGTTAATCAACATCATAAAGCTATTCATATATATTTTTCACAACATAAATTTTATTATTTGTGCTTTATAGATTATAGACATGAATAATACATTATTTTAATTTTAACCTTATTTTAGTGCTATGGAAATACTATTTTCTGGGGAATATATCATAATAATAATGACTATGTTTGAAGAGTTTTCATACATAATTATTTTATCTTTATTTGATATGGGAATCATTGCTGGGGCAATCTTAAAGTAGTGAGAAAACTAAAGTCAAGACAGGTTGTGATTTTTCTAAAGATACACAGAATTTGAGACCCAATATCCAAATATCTAAAAAACTTTCATCCTTTCCTCTATATCTCATAAAAAACAAAGAAACTGAAAACTCCATGATTTAAATTTTATCTCCTATTTCTGGCAAGTAGGAGGCAGGAAGAGGAATCTCCTTTTTTGCTGTCAAATCTTGCATTTGCTTTCCTTATTCTAAGTTGAATGAAAATAGAGAATTCTGTGTATCTTTCCTCTCAGTGAAAGAATGTTCTATATTTAGCGTACATGACTTTTTATGTGTGGTATTTGGTTTCGATAGCACTCTTCGTTATATTTATATTCCTAAAAGCCAAATTCATCAGCAACTGCAAATAAACTCAGTGTTATCACTCACAATATTATTTTCACCCAGTGCAAAATATAAGCAATGCTTTGGCTGAAACATATTGATCATATTTCTTTGGAAAATCATGAAACTTCCTCAGAGATACACCATTTGTCATAACTTTATTTTTAGCCAGGAATAATGAATAACTGATAAAATGAATTATAGTAGGACATAATTGGCAAATGGAGAGCATTTTGCAGAAATCACTCAAAGTATTTTGAATTTCATTTCTTGTCATGGTTTATTTAACACTATCTGAATGCTCAGAGTCGTGCACAAAAGATTGATGATCTTTTAGAGCAATTCCTAAGTGTAATATTATGTCTTAAAGAATTATGCCTCTCTCTTTAAGGGTGTTGAGAAAGATGTTAGGAAACATCAATAACGATTCTAGAATCACTAACCATCTGCATTTTGTAAATCAAGTAGACAGAGCTTTTCCCATGTAACCCCTAAAGGAATTTCATGATTCTGAAAGACATTTACTGAAGTATTTGTATAACAGTTCAGTTTGTTATTGAAAGGGAATGAATTTGTGAGTATCCCTGTATGTCCCAAGAATGTAACAGAATAATACAAGCATCTAGGCAGGAGAGGATTTGTATGCTTGGTGTTGGCATTGATGTTTTATTTGTTGTTTCCTGAACCATGATTATTCTCCAAAAGAAATCACAAGTCTATTGAGATGTGATTTCTCAGATGATGTCAGCTGGGTATCATTTCAGACAGCTCTCTTGTATCCTAAAAGTTCTTACAAGGGTCATGTAGCCTATACATTACCTCCAGGGGAGAATTCAGTCAGGGAGAGGCATCAGGGTTGTTGTTTGTCTGGTATCTTGCTGCTCTGTGTTGAATGTTATTTTTTCCTTCCCTCCCTTTCTCCCAGCCTTCTTCATTCCCTCCCCATCTTCTCTGTCTGCCTCACCCCTTTTTTCCTTCCTTACTCCCTGCGCTTCACCACTTTTCACACTATGATACCATCGAGCTATTTGACGTTTAGCCTCATAGAACTTGGCTCAAGTACCAGATATGGGATCCATTAGTTATGAGCTTGCAGAAGATATGTATCTTCTATGATTCAGTTTATCTATAAAGTGAAATTAGCAGCCCTGGGAGGAATACATAGAAAAATGATATAGAGTAAGCTTTCTGTGGTAGCCAGTCAGTATTATTGTGACTGTGAACCCCTTCACAAACAGAGGTTTATATTTTATTAAATGGAAATCTGTATGTATATATGTATATATATACATATATATTAANGAGAGAGAGAGAGAGAGAGAGAGAGAGAGAGAGAGAGAGAGAGAGAGAATGGAGTATTTTTCTCCCTGTTCTGCACTGTAGCTAATAGAAGAATTGGCCAAGACACTTTACTTATGAATTATAACTTTTGTTCCCCTGAGCAGTTGAGCTGAGGCTTTTAAACGCAATTCATTAGGGAAAGCCACCATGTGGCTCTGCTTCTCCTAACATCAGATAGAAACACATATGGAAATCCATTTGGCTTTTAGTAATTGGTATTTTAATAGCTAATCTTAAAAAAAGAAACTTTCCAGTCTTAAAATTGTATACATTACTTCATTAAGTACTTCACAGTGAGCTAAAAAATAAGTGTAACTGTTATTATTTTGTATATATTTCTAACCAGAAATAACACCTCTATTTAGCTAAATGGTTAATTCACAAATAGATTAATTTTTTAAAAATCAGGACTCCTAAATCATCTTAATCCAAAATAGGAAACCAAACTATTTCCACCTAAAAGGTAAAAAGAAACTGAAGACTATTGCACGGAAATATTATGTGTCTTTTCTTTTTTGATACAGGCAATATTAGGTAAGTTTAGAATTTATACATTATATATTAAATATATATGTATATATACATATATATTTAATATATAATGTATAAATTCTAAACTTACCTAATATTGCCTGTATCAAAAAAGAAAAGACACATAATATTTCCGTGCAATAGTCTTCAGTTTCTTTTTACCTTTTAGGTGGAAATAGTTTGGTTTCCTATTTTGGATTAAGATGATTTAGGAGTCCTGATTTTTAAAAAATTAATCTATTTGTGAATTAACCATTTAGCTAAATAGAGGTGTTATTTCTGGTTAGAAATATATACAAAATAATAACAGTTACACTTATTTTTTAGCTCACTGTGAAGTACTTAATGAAGTAATGTATACAATTTTAAGACTGGAAAGTTTCTTTTTTTAAGATTAGCTATTAAAATACCAATTACTAAAAGCCAAATGGATTTCCATATGTGTTTCTATCTGATGTTAGGAGAAGCAGAGCCACATGGTGGCTTTCCCTAATGAATTGCGTTTAAAAGCCTCAGCTCAACTGCTCAGGGGAACAAAAGTTATAATTCATAAGTAAAGTGTCTTGGCCAATTCTTCTATTAGCTACAGTGCAGAACAGGGAGAAAAATACTCCATTCTCTCTCTCTCTCTCTCTCTCTCTCTCTCTCTCTCTCTCTCTCTCTCATTACATAGAACAACATATGCACTAACCTAAAACATAGAAGATCTCTGAATAGGAAAGTACAGCACGTGGGGGAATATTCCTGAATAAGACAGCATTAAGTTTGTCTAAAGGTTAATTGTACGCCACTGAGTGCAAACAGGCTTAGAGAGCAGCATCTGTCAAAGGAATCTGTGACAAAAGTCTTGACTAGAATGCTGTACTTATCAGATATGAAGTAAGCCTGGAACTGGACAGGCACTGGCAGCTGAGCCTCAGGCATAGGGCAGGGAGAAGCCAACATACGACACTTATCAAAGTTGTGCTGTAAGATGTCTTCTTTGTAGCCTGCTTCTAGCTTCACCTTTGGAACTGTTACTTCAGCCTGTGTCTGATCATGTTCATGTTCATATCAGCAGCCATTTTCCTCTCAGTCCAAAGGTAATAGGTGTGGAGAGTTGTTCATCAGATTTTATCTATGTTCAGGTCTCCTCCCCACCTCACTTGCAGCTCTGGGTCTTCAACTTCCTTCTATATTACCAAACATACCCTTAGCCATCTTACCATGTTACAGCTCCTTGGTGATCTGTGGGACCTTCAAAGATCCCCTGGAAAGATCCTGTTCCTCACTCCCTTCTGCTTGCCAGAAATCTCCAATGCTCTGTAGCAGCAGGAACCATATGGCACATATTTTTCTGATTTGTTTTCATCATTTCCACTGAAGCTCTGTGAGCTTCTTGATGCTATGGTCCATGTCTTCATCCTTCTTTCCATTGAAGTTTCATGAGCTTCTTGATGCTATGGTCCATGTCTTCATCCTTCTTTCCATTGAAGTTTCATGAGCTTCTTGATGCTATGGCCCATGTTTTCATCCTTCCTTGGAAGCTCTTATTACTTTACTTTGTCCCCATTTGGCATGATCTTGTACTTATGAGAGACAATGCTGCTAACCATCAGCTCTGTAAAATATACTATGGAGCCAATGTGTTGTGTCCCCCTACAGCCTAGTGTGTTCATAGCATGGTAGTCTCTAAATCAAACTACATTTTGTTGCTATTATTTTTTACCTTTATACATTTGATAAGAAGTCAGGTTTGGGGAAACAAAATTTGTGGGTTATCAGTAGATTTGTTCTGTTCTTATTTCTTCCTTGAAGTAGATCTATGACTTTAAACAGCAGCTCAAATTGTCTACCTCTCTGTTTCTAGTAGTAGCTGAGTTTGTTTGAATATTTTCTTTCCTGATCTTTTTGTGACATGGCTTCCCTGTAGCTCCAGCTGTCCTGGAACTCATTATGTAGACATGTTGGCCTTGAACTCATAGAGATTTGCCTGCCTCTGCCTCCAGAGTGCTAAGATTAAAGTCATGCAAGTCATGCAGCACCATGCCCAACTTGAATATTTTCTATGAGTCCTTTTCACTCTAGCATGCTATGTATACTGTGATAAACATAATCAATTATTGATATGGCTATAAGAATAACTTAAAACTTTCTAAGTAGGCAGGAACATAATAATGTCTGTCTCCTTCCTGAATTGCAGATTATGACATGACTGACATGCATGTACTGAATAGATATTAAATCACACAATACGTGATATTTGTTATGTAGCTCAACTAAAAATATAGCCTGAACTTGAAGAAATGGGAACAGAAGTTCCTGCCATGTCTGCTGCAAGTTGATTCTCCTTAAAGATGGACAGTCACAAGTTTGGTAGGAAACTTATTTCATCCTGGCAGGACTAGATGGTGATATGTGTGCAGCTTATGGCTAGAACCCTTTAGAGAAGCAAATGGCAGTGGCTCATAGCCATTTTAATTCTGATCAGTAATATAACAAATGCATACCCCGCTTTTATAAACACAAGTATGTTATTTCATGCAGCAAGAAATGGTGCGTTCAGGCCACCAAGAAAGTACTTCTTGGAATTCCTATTTCTAGGAAAAGAAGAGGGTAAGGCAAAAGCAACTCCCCCCCCCTCTCTCACACACACACACACCTTTGTGATGTGGTGCTTTTAACCAAACTTACTAAAAATATGTGTTTTGTAAAAGCAGAACACATATCACTGACATTTGAAAGTTGTTGGCATGCACTGATCTTCTGGGAGTATTAATCTATTCCTCTCTTTTTTATTATTTGAAAACAACTTAGCTGGTTCAGAGATATACTCATTGGTTCACTTTGAGAACCTATATTTGTCCTAGAAAAACTTATGACACATACCAAAGCAGAAAATTAGGCATTGTAATAACATATCCTTCAATGTCACCTCCCAGTCCCTGCACAAATTAATATAGAGATCAATGGTCCTGTTTGTCCCTACATGCTGGATAGTGATTCCATGTAGGTTTCTACCTGTCATAACTTGTTATATAATGTTGTTACTTATCACTCTATTAAAATTGTTTTATTGAATTTTTTGCATTTCATATATGTAAATGATATTTTGGCCCCCTCTCTCATCCCAAGCTCATATAGGTTAAGGCTTATCTGGTCAAGCATTTTTCCCAGATGTCCCACAGTACAAGTTCATCTAATGGAGTCTAGTCAGCGTATGTAGAGTCACTTCCTTAAGGAAGATCTACTTTCCTTCACCCAGCAGTTCCTCAACTAATATTGGAAACTGCTGTCCATTTCCTCAGTTCTCTGCTGGGTTTTTGTCTGATGGCGTTTGCATATCACTGAAGTAATTTAGCACAGCTTTTCTTGTGGAAGACAAATTTATTTAATTGAATTTTTGTGTATTTCATGCAGAACATCTCAACCCACCTCGGTCCCACTGCCACACTTCCACATCCCTCCACTGGAATTCACACTGTCATTTGTACCAAGGAGCATTGTGTCAAGTTAGCATCTCCTAGACATTCCTCATTGCAAGCTCATCCATTGAGGCCTAGACAGCCCATCCAGAGTTCCTTGATTCATGAAGACAAGTAATTTACCTTGTCTCATTCAAACCTTCAAAATTAAAGACATGGCTTCATCTTTGACATCAATGTCACAGCTTCATCTACATTACCTTCCCTGCCCCTTCCTGTCTTCTTATGTATTGGCTATTCCCTCCTCATCTTCACTTTTACATCTTCTTTTTTGACTTCTTTTTAAGGATTCCTGCTACTTATATGGTCATTGTGGAACATCGTACGCACTAATTTTAACAACATAGCTGACTCATTTATTAGATGAATCATAAGGCTAAATTTTGTTTGGTGCTCAAGTAGCTAATCTGTACAACATTCAAAATATGAAACATAGATACGAAGTACATGATAAAGATTTTCCAAAAATAAATAGATGTTTATGAAAAAATTTAATAAATATTTAGAAGTCTGCTTGAAAAAAATCATCGTGCAGCAAAACAATACTAGGTCCCTCCATGAGCTTGTGATCTCCCACAGCCATGTGCTTATGATCAGGTTTTCAGTACCTGGCATAGAACTTCCCGGGTGGAGTAGGGTTCAAGTCCAAAGAAAAAGTGGCTGGTTATCCCCATTAGAGTCTTATTACTTTTATATCCATGGATACACCTTTCTTAACAAGTCAGTATTATAACATGTACTATCCAATGCTGGATAAAACTACTGATGTCTTTTCTCCCCCGGTAACCTGCATCATGGTTCCAACACCAGGAGAGAGGGCCAGAAAGGAGAAGTTGCTCAGTCAGTTTGAGATTGATTTCCTAATGTCCTGCAACCAAAGTATGAAGCCTTTAGTAAAAGATCATTGAGATAAGGTAGATAACCATGGGGAATGGCAATAGCTTGTGCTATTTAGGGAGCCACTGTGCTCTCCCTGATTAATATTCAGGTGTTATTTATCAACCTTGGTCAAAGATGCATCCTTTTACAGTTGGCAGAAGTCAATGTAGACACTCAGTTGTTCATATTACTGGGAATAAGTGACTATTTGTCCTCAGCCCTAAATATCAACTTTCAGGCCCAGAGAACATTGCAGAAGAGGAAACGGGAAGAATGCAAGAGCTGGATTATGGGAGTAGTGCTGTACAATGTTGTCTTCTGTACACAACACAGATGAACTCAGAACTCTTACACAAGGAACAGTTGTGAGAAGTGGAAGAGAAGGAGGAGGGGGGAGGAGGAGGAGGAGGAAGAGGAGAAGAAGAAAAAGAAGGGAAGATAAAATGAAGATGAAGAATGACAAGAGGAGGAGGAGGAGGAGGAGGAGGAAGAGCAAGAACAAGAGGAGGAGAAAGAGGAAGAAATAATGAAGTCTAGAGGAACATATGCTGGGGTTTTGGGGATGAAGTTGTGGTGGGGCGCCTGGGAGAAGTTGAAGTTGTGGAGTAGAGGTGGATATGCTCAATATATACTGTATTCTTAGGGAAATTATAAAAAATATTTAAAGCCATTATTTTTATTGAATATAATTTTATTAAAAATATTTTATTAAAAATATTTAAAACCATTATTTGTACATTTATACAATGGTTCCTGATTAAATTTAGCTCCCCACCATGCCCCAACCTCCCATCAGCACTCATGCATTACATCAGCCAAGTTAAGTCCTATCCAGTCAAGCTTTTGAACCCATATATCCTGTGCAAATTCATCCACTGGAGTCTAATCAGCACATGTAGAAATCTTAAGTAAGGCATATTCTTCCTCACCCAGCAGTAATCAGTCTCCAGTAGTTCTCAGTCCAGGGCCAGTCTCCCACCCATTTATCTTGCTCTTCTCTGAGACCCTGTCTGAGTTGGCCTGGGTCCCATGCTTGATGCCAACATTGCCAGAAGTTCACATGTGAAAGCTTCCAGTAGTCTGTAAACCCCTGCTTCCCTAAGTGCATGTGCCACCCCTGGCTCTGAAAACTTTTTATCCCCACTTCTGCAATGACCCCGAGCCACGGGAGGGTGCAGTTTAATGTAGGAGTCCTACCCAGGGACACATCCTTTGAAGCTTGGCCAGTTGTGGCCTTCAGTTTCCATTGCACTCTATTGTGTAAGAAAGCTTTACTCATGCTATGTTCCAGGAATCTTAGGTATAGAAGTTCAACTGTAGATGTGTCTCCTAGGATTGGGCATCTTTCAGATGTATATTTTCTGTGACCAGTTGTGGGATTCTGCAGCAGCATACAATTGTTGCAAAGAGAATCTTCTTTGATGAGTGGTATGCTTGTCTGTAAATAAAAGATTCCAAATTTGTGTATGATAAGAAATTTCATTTGTCTGGAGATATGACACTGATAGAATTTTCTCTGGGATCTATACCCTCTCCAGCCCTGTGCATTCAGCTGAGTTTACAGTGACACTAGTGAGTTCACTACCATTGAGGAGGTCTTAAGTCCAATTAGACAAATGTTGACTTTCTCCCAGGTAACAGGTGCCACTACTGTACCAATACACATAGTATTCTGTATTGTTTGTTATGGTTATTAGGCTTTAGGGCTGGGTTGGACCATTGATTGATTTTTCTCTTTTAGGAGTATGCATATTATCTAGCCTCATGAGCACCAAACTTCATGTAGAGGACTTCCAGGTCAGTTCCTGCTCCATTACTCTAAGTCCTATTTCTGAATTATGTTCTATCTTGAGCAGTAGGATCTTATATTCTGGTTCTGGGAGATAATCAATAGCTTTTCCAATATCCTGTGTTATTTTGAGAGTCTCTTGGATCAGTCTCTCACGAGCCACTCAAAGGGAGGTGTCTTCTGTCTGGCACTGTGTTCATTGCCATACAGATCCCAGGTGTACCTGTACCTGTGCACTAATGTTCAGACAGTGTATGTGCATTTCTCATTGGGTCCTAACGGCATCACAATTGTCTTCTAAGTTTTGGATTTGTTTGTTCTTGCCTTTCCAGAGTCTTGAGTTGTGCTGTTAAAACTTTTACATGTGCTCTTTCTGATTTTTAGTGTAGGCACTAAGAGCTAAAAATGTCCCTCTTGGGACTGCATTTAAGGTGTCACAGAGGGTTTTTGAGCATTGTATTCTCATTTTCATTTAGTTCCAGGACTACCTTTATTTCTTTCTAATTCCTTCTTTGACTTATTGATCATTCAGAGGTGTGTTGTTCATTCTCCATGAGTTTGTATAGTTTCTAGAGTTTCCTTTGCTGTTGATTATAAACTGTCTTACACTGGGCCGATAGAATGAATAGAATTATTTCAAATTTTTTAAATTTGTTGAGAGTTTTGTTTTATGTCCCAGAATGTGGTCAGTTTTTGAAAAGCTTCATGGGCTACTGAACACAAGGTGAATTCTTTGGTGTATGGTTTTATTTTTATTTATTTATTTATTTTTTGGAAATCTTGTTTTTTTATTATTTTTTATTTTTTTTTATTTTTAAGGGATTCTACAATATAATGACACAGTTGTTTGCAGATAACATTGATGTTACTTAGTATGTCATACAATTAGGTAATTGGTGCATTTTGCAAGTATCTATGTCCAAATTTTGAACAACCCAAGGTTCCCATAGTCCAGTTGGAGAAGCTTGTATGCACAAGCATGTTGATCAATCAGGAGTCCAGACTATATTCCTGTAGTCTCATGATTCACCCCTATCTCTCCACAGCCCTTACAATCTACCACGCCTCCTCTTCCGCAGTTTGTTCCCTGGGCTTTGGGAAAGGGGCACAAGTGGGTGAGAAGAAAACAGTCTAATTTCTTTGGAGTTGTCATTTTGGACTCCAGT